>OZ017772.1:41732361-41861652 GCA_963969385.1 Philonicus albiceps | reverse complement strand
CACGCTTGCATCATTAATCATTTCAACTATATTTAAGATGATATGCTTTCCTGTACCCCAAAGAACAGTTTCTGCTATACCACCCTCAGAAATCATGAAAGGAATTTCATTAGTTGGATGAACGTGAACTTGTACATCTTCCGATACAAAAAATTGTAAATATCCAGGCCCTGTTTCCCGATTAATTACGAGTAATGGATTTTCATATGGTCTGCATTACAAATGTAAATACTTCAGAAAAAGTAGGCAACACAATGAAAATTTGATAAGTTATACTCTGTTTGTTCCGAATTAACAGCAAAACACAATCCATACTCTGTTTGAAGTGGCTTGAATTGGCTACAACAATCGAAAGACTCTCCGAGCCAAGAGCAATTTGTAAGAAGATGTTTGCAAGGTGTTCGAAACTAGAAAGAAAATAATGCAAAAAAAGCAGTAATATTTTTTTCGTATAACTCACAACTTTCATAAGTTCATCAAAATCTGTAGGACATTGAATTTGATCACAATCAAAACAAGATTCACATTCTCCAGAAAAAAATACGACATCGCTTACAAAATCATCAATTCGATGGTCTCGATTTTCACCAAAGTACTCCTGACTGATATCCCAATTTTTTTCACCATTATAAATTTCACAAACCGTAACAGCAGGAAATGTTGTATTCCAGTTTAAGCTATTGATTGGAAATTAAAAATATTTAACTTAAAGAATATTAGTAGGTACTAGGGCGGTTTGGCCTGGGAAAATTTTGGGTACCGTGGGAAATAAGTTTGACCTTGAGATGCCCTTGTGGTTTTGTTATCGGTGGTTTGTGGTTTTGTTATCGGTGGTTTGTGGTTTTGTGTGTGTGTCAGGTGTTATCTTTATTGTTTATTATAACCCTTTATCGCTACTTCCGGGATGGTTAGGTGAGTGTAGGTAATAGTGACGTCATAGGGGATTCCAATTCTGGTTTGGTTCAATTAAGCTATGCGTCATCTTTATTATCATCTTTATTATTATTATTATAACCCTTTATTTTTATCTCTGTCTGTCTCATGTTAGATAGATAGATAGATAGCAGCCGATACCCGAACCAGATATCAATACCCGAACCGGATATCAATACCCGAACCAGATATCAATACCCGAACCAGATATCAATACCCGAAGTCGATATCAATACCCGAAGTCGATCTCAATACCCGAGGTTGATTTGGCCGGCTGGTCAGACATCTCTGTCTCTCTCTCTCTGTCTCTCTCTCTGTCTCATGTTAACAGCGCCATCTGTCGCGAGAATTAGATAACGCTGGAAATTTAATGAATTAAAAAGCAGGTTGGGTAGCTTTGGGGATTTGAACCGGGGATTTGTAGCTTCAGAGGCCGGTATGTTACCCGCTGGGCTATTAGGGTTTCTTGTCGTTGTGGTTTAATTTGTGTATATAAGGTGTTTTAGACGATCTAGCGAAAATTAGTCATGCATCTCTCTCTATCTGTTATGAGAATTTGGTAACGATGGAAATTTAAAAATGAATTAAAAAGCAGGTTGTGAGGGTCTTGGATTTGAACCGAGGGGAAATTTAAAAAAAATGAATTAAAAGCAGGTTGTATGGGTTCGGGATTTTGAACCGACGGAGAAATTTAAAAAAATGAATTAAAAAGTAGGTTGTATGGGTCTGGGATTTGAACCGAGGGAGAAATTAAAAAAAATGAATTAAAAAGCAGGTTGTGTGGGTCCGGGATTTGAACCGGGGGATTTGTAGATTCTTGTCGTTGTTATTTAATTTAAGTTTTCTTTCGACCATGCCGATAAATATTTGCTTCGGGACCTGGTCGGGATCTGGTCACATAACATGTATGAAATCCGCGGTTCTATTTTCTAAAAACTCTGCGGGGATATTATTACGAGAACAGAGGAATTTCAAAGAAAAAAGATAACGGTTGGGGGCTCTATTAAAAAATTGATCGTATCGACATCCAGGCCATGGGTATCAAGTTTTATAACATATTTAGATAGAATTTTTTCGATATCGATGTTGAAAAAACCAGAAACGGAGCACTGAAAATACTGTATCCACTTTTACAATAGACAACAACAACAACGCAGAAGAACAACCAAACAATCACCCCAAGAAAAAAACAACGCAGATGAATAAAAAAAAATAAAAAACGATCGGAGCACTGAAAAATACCGTACCCACTTTTTACAATAGACAACAACAACAACAACGCAGAAGAATAACTAAATAATCACCTTAAGAAAAAAAATAAAACGATAACACCACTGAAGAAAAAACACAACACAGAAAAAAACGAGCTTGTAGGGTAAAAAAACTTTTATTTTTCACCTTTTTAAAAAAAACCCTAATCTCAGCTCTCTTCTGGGGCGCCCATCACCTCCAAACGGGATCGCAGCCGCCGGATATAATCCACGGCGCTGTACCCGCGGATGAAGACCTCATCCCCATGGACCGATATATATCTCTGTAAAACAATACAATGGATGAAATATATATATTTTTAAAATAATTAATCAACTTACAAAAACGCTGGGTTCTAAACCCTCAGTGTATGGAGTATATACCTCCCGCCACTCATCTTCGCCCCTTAATTTATAGACAACATTAAAGGGGGTTGATAAGCACGACCGGCAGAAGTTCTCCAACTCCTCGTGGGGGCCCTCCCGTTGGTCGTATAGCTCAAAAATTCGAGTAATGTCTGCTATGCTCCACATTTTTACGTTTAATGAAAGTCAGTTTTTCAATTTTTCAATTTTTGGTGGGCATAGCGGTTTAAAAAAACATCGGATAGTTTATCGTGAGGGTTGAAAGATAAGTCTCAAATATTTTTGACCATGGCTAAAATATCTACTCATTTGTGAAAACATTCAAAACCGCATCCTCTTGCCCATTCTAATTTGCTTCAGAGTATTTATACGATATTGATATCTACATGGTTTTTTTTCGGCTATTTTGAATGATAAATTTTTAATCGAAATACTCACCGCAGCATAGAGATATACCTCCCTTACTTGAAAAATATTTCTCAAGCATAATTTTCTCACAATTAAAACACCCTTTTAAAAAAGTCTTACTAAAAACCTACGTCAATATAACTCACCTTCCGTACTCAAAACAACAACAACTATATTATCTTCACTCGCGCAACCTTGACTTTGATATCCAATTGTTTATCTCATGAACAAGCGCCGGGCTTTAAAAAATTATCAACCCCAGTCAATAACCTCGCTCGTAAAAAAAAGAACAGACCCGCCAAAATAGTCAAAGCATTCACTTTAGTTGAAGAGGGCCAGGCACATTTTTTTTAAATAACAATGTAATTTAGAATAAGTTAAGGAAATCATCTGAGAGGTTTTTTTTAATACAAATAAATACTCTGGAATTTCCAAGAAAAGCTAAAGGTTTCTTTCTTTTACACTTCTCTGAAAGATCTACAAAAAAGATTAATATATTAAACTACCTTGAAACACAACCAGCAATAAATATTAATTAAATATCGGGAATCTATAATGAGTATGATTATTAAATCAATATCGATAGTCTATAATAAGCATTTTCACCAGCCCGCTTACACATATTGAGTATACAATGCATGAATAAAAATGATTAGAGAATATTTTTTTAATCGTAGAGTAGACAAAATTTCAATGTTGATTTATAATCGCTACATCTTCGTATATCTTCGTGAACAAATCGTTTCTATCCACGATCGCGAATAAATTTTCGTGAGGAGGGTTAATACAAAAATACACGGTGGCGCCCAACCATTCTTAATTGAATATTTCAAGTGTTCGGTCGTAAAACAAAATTATTGAAGATGGAAAAATTCATTATTGCAAAAGACAACATAACCTATATCAAAAGGTTCAATATAAAAGGCCGAAAAGTAGAGTTTAAAATTGCCCCGGTGCCCCAAAATGCGGAGCCCATCTCGTGGATTAAGTCTTCGGTAGAAGACATTATTCAACATGCTGTAAAGGGGCTTCAGCCAACCGATCAGGTTGGAATTACTTTTTGTGGAAGCAGTTTTAAAGATAGGGGTCCGGGCTGGATGAATTTTAGACCCGCTTCAGAAATTACAGTAGAAGATATCTGGGAAATGATTTCGAAAATATTTCAAAGTAACTCTGAAGGTATGTTTTTATATATATATATTTGTGGGTGATTTGACAGAGATTTTCTATCATATTTTTTTTATTTTAGGATTAAGTACAGATACGTTTTGTTTGGGTGTGACATCGGTGCGCTTACCACAAGGGCGGGGAAATAACCGTGCTAATAAATATAATACATTCAACGAAGAGTGCGCCGTGAGGAAGGGCATTGTAACGATAGAGAATAAGGACAACATGTGTTTACCTCGAGCTTTAGTGGTTGCAATTGCCAATGCAAAGAAAGATATCGACTATAAGAAAATTAGGAGAAATATTGGAAAACAACAAAATCAGCTAGTTTTAAAACTGCTGACAGAATCAAAAATCCATATTCCGATTGAAGGTGGGGGAATTTCTGAACTTCATCAATTTCAAAATCATCTGAAAGAATATAAAATTGTCGTTTATCAATATGGAACTAAAGGGCGAGATGTAATATTTGAAGGACAGGGTGATGGTCCCAGGCTGAATCTGTTATATCACAATAATCATTATAATGTTATAACATCGCTCACGGCTGCTTTTTGTTGCAGTTATTACTGTGAACAATGTCATGTACCTTATAATACTAAAAACGATCACAGATGTGGTGGAACATGTCCCAGTTGTCAGCAATCACCAGCCTGTGCTAATAAAAATATAATCGAAATCGGGTGTGCAAAATGTAACCGTCGTTTTAGAGGTCAGCAATGCTTTGATAACCACAAAGCGTCTGGCTCGTTAAATAGAAAGACTGTGTGTGAACAAATTAAAAGATGTATGGATTGTTTGAAAACATACAAGGCAGATAAAATTCACGTATGCGGAGAATACTTTTGTAAAATATGCAACAAGCATGTGCCGCAAGACCACCTATGTTTTATTCAGGCTGATAAAAGGGAGCCAAAAGTTGATGATGTTTTATATATATTCTACGATCTGGAAACTCGTCAGGAAAAAATTGTTGGAGAAAAAGTTGTCCAAGAACGATCAATAGGAGAAATCAAGCAACACGAGCCAAATTTATGTGTTTTCCAACAAAGATGTCACCAATGTATAAACGATAATACTCTTTACTTCTGTCAAAAATGTAAATTTAGGATTACAATAAAGAAAGAGGATGTTATAAATCAGTTAATGCAGCATATTTTAAAAGTAAGAAAAGACTTTAAAAATGTTATCGTAATTGCTCATAATGGCCAGGCGTTCGATCATCAATTTATATTAAGCTATATTTTACAAAATACAGATTTAAAACCCGAATTAATTATGCGGGGAACGAAAATTCTTTTGATGCAGTTGGATAACGTCAAATTTTTAGATTCATTAAATTATTTTCCTATGGCTCTAGCGAAACTACCAAAAGCATTTGAGTTGTCATCAATATTAAAGAAGGGTTATTTTCCTCATTTGTTCAACACGACGCAAAATGAAAATTATATCGGCACCTTACCTCCAATAGAATATTATAGCCCTGATACAATGAAGCCAGATGAACGAGATGTATTTCTCAAATGGTATGAAGAACATAAAAATGATGAATTTAATATGCAGCGTGATATTGTTGAATATTGTGTTAGTGATGTGCAAATTTTGACGGAGGCCTGTTTAAAATTTAGAAAATTGTTTCTCGAGGAATGTAACATTGAGCCATTTTTGGAGGCAACAACCATAGCTTCTGCATGCAACCTTGTATACAGACGTAATTTTCTTCAACCTAACACGATTGGTATTATTCCGAAAAATGGATATCGAAAAGCCGATAATCAATCAGAAGTAGCAATACAATGGTTAATATGGGAAGAAAACCAGCGCCAAATTAACATTTTACATGCAGCTAAACAAAGAGAGGCTGTGCTAAATGGTGTTAAAGTGGATGGATATTGCCCCGAGACAAATCAAATTTTCGAATTTCACGGTTGCTATTATCATGGGCATCCTACATGTTTAACATATAATCGTGATGCCCCATTACATGATGACCCCAGCGATACTTTAAACAGGAGATATGAAGCTACTGTAGCTAAAAACGAGCGGTTGCGTTCTTATGGATACGAAGTAATAGAAATGTGGGAGTGTGATTTTCGCAGACTATTAGAGAATAATAAAGACATGCGATATTTGAAAGATCATCCTTTAATGGTAAACATACCACTAAATCCACGCGATGCTTTTTATGGTGGACGAACAGGGAATACTTACAAGTATTACAACTGTCAGCGGGGTGAGAAAATTAAATATATCGATGTGTGTTCGTTGTATCCATGGGTTTGCAAAAATGGCAAATTCCCCATTGGTCACCCTAAACTACATATTGGAAATAATGACTGCTCAAAACTGGATTTGGAAAAAACAGAAGGGTTAATCAAATGTAAAATTTTACCACCAAAAGACCTTTACCACCCGATTCTTCCTATCAAACAAAACAATAAGCTTATGTTTTCATTATGCCGATTGTGTAGTGCAGAGAAGAACCTAGATAAAGAATGCCCTCATACAGATGAAGAAAGAGCATTAATAGGCACATGGGTAATTGATGAAGTTAAGGCCGCTTTAAGTAGAGGGTATAAAATATTGGAGGTGTACGAGATCTGGAGCTATGAAATCGAACAATATGATAAACTAACTCGTTCAGGAGGCCTGTTTACAACAATGATGAATAAATTCATCAGAATGAAGCAGCAGGCGTCTGGGTGGCCGAGTAAATGTCAATTCGAAGAACAGAAACATAAATACATTGAAGACTTTCTGGAAAATGAAGGAATAAAACTCGAATTCTCTGAAATTATAAATAATCCCGGTTTAAGATCTCTAGCAAAGCTAATATTGAATTCCTTCTGGGGAAAATTCGGACAGCGTGAAAATCAACCGAAAACAAGTATAATAAATAACCCAGCAGAATTTTATGCGTTGTTTACTAATCCGGCTATTGAAGTCAACCATATCCTTCCGGTCAATGAGGAAACAATAATCGTAAATTGGTGTTACAAAGAAGAAGCCGCCGATTCTTTATCTACCGTCAACGTTTGTATTGCTTCCTATACTACTACTCAGGCACGGCTCAAGTTATACAGCTACTTAGAGCTACTTGGTGATCGAGTTCTATATTATGACACCGATTCTGTTATTTATGTCAGCAGAGAAGGAGAATATGACCCACCAATAGGAGAATTCGTTGGTGATATGACCGATGAACTTGAATGCCATGGATATGGAAGTTATATAACACAATTTGCGTGTGGAGGGCCAAAAAATTACGCGTATGAATATTTTCATGCAAAAGAAAATCGCCTTAAAAACGAGTGTAAAGTCAAGGGTATTCGTTTAGATTATGAAACATCGAAACTTGTGAATTTTGGTGTAATAGTTGACATGATTTTAAAACCCAATGAAAACGATCACATCTCCATCATTTCTCAAAATATACGTCGCACGGAAAATCACGAGGTTGTGACTGTTCCTGAGATAAAGAAATATAGAATTACGGCTGAAAAAAGAAGATTTTTGGAAGATAATGGTTCAGTACCCTATGGATTTAAAAGACCATGTATATAAGAATAGTCTGTAGTAGTAGTAGTAGATATACAAAAAAAAAGAATAAAAAAATAAGGAAGAATTATGTGTATGTGAATTTATTTATTTATTTTGTACATTTTAGGTGGCCTCTTTAAGGGCCCTCTTTTGAATTTACTTTTTTACTTTTTCACCTAAAGAAGGAAAATAAGGAAGCAAGCAGGTTTTCTTCGAATAATCAAAAAAATAAAACTATCTATGTACACGAGCCCTCTGATTACAGAGGTATGAACTACTTTAACAGGTCCTTGAACTGCTTTTAACAGGTCAGTGAACTACTTTAACAGGACCTTGAACCGATTTAACAGGTCCTTGAACTACTTTAACAGGTCCTTGAACTACTTTAACAGGTCCTTGAACCGATTTAACAGGTCCTTGAACTGATTTAACAGGTCCTTGAACCGATTTAACAGGTCCTTGAACTGATTTAACAGGTCAATGAGCTGAATTCTGTTAATTTTTCTGTTGGTTCGCTGCTGATTCGCTAATAGAAAAAGGATTTTGAACAATTTTTCGGGGGTGGATCGTAGATGGGGAATTTAAGGATGATGAGCAGTGAATATTTGGTATGAATTAGAAGAAAGACTTCGAAATAAAAAAAAGAATATTGTCAAATAATAACAGAGTTTTATTGGGGGTTCTTTAATGATAATTAGAGATACCCACTGATGGTGTTGGAGGTGCTTGCAACCAAAAGCGGACATTATCAACATTATGAACATCATTATGATCATAATTATTCTGACACCCCATTTTATTTCAGTGACAACATATTTTTCACCTAAAACAATTTCACCTTTTCTTAAAATCCCTGGTTATATTTAGTTTTTAATAAACTCAATAAACTTTCCGTTCGACAGGGTAAACCACATTTCCACACATGAAATTGTAAGAATTTTTTTCCATTCGGTAATCAGTATTAAATCTTAAAAAGTTGGTAGGATATGGTTTTGTTAAAATTGGATGGCCCCTAAAACGAACCTCGAAAATAGGAAGCGGGTGCGATAAGACAAACTATTAATATCGTTTGTTAGGATTTTCGAAATGTTTTACAGCGTATCATTGGGAAGTTGAGTCAGCTTTTAAAGATTAATTGAAGAGGTATCAAATTTCATAAATTAGATATGATGCTAATGATGACAATCACCTGTGGACCAAGTAGAGCCGATTATCTTTGTTTTCCTATGTTGGTGTTAATTGGTGTTAATTGGCGTTATGTTGGTGTTGTATTGGTGTTAATTGGTGTTATGTTGGTGTTGTATTGGTGTTAATTGGTGTTAATTGGCGTTATGTTGGTGTTGGTGTTGTATTGGTGTTAATTGGTGTTGTGTTGGTGTTAATTGGTGTTATGTTGGTGTTGTATTGGTGTTAATTGGTGTTAATTGGTGTTATGCCCGTGTTGTACTGGTGTTAATTGGTGTAGTTTCGGTGCCGTTTTTGGTCAGTCTATCTATATATATATATATATATATATAAATACCCCCGCAGCCATTGTTCTTTTAGAGTTATTATTATGTTTACATGTGAGGAATGCAACAAAACATTTAGCCGTCGAGATAGTCTCTCGCGGCATAAAAAACGTAAAATACATAAAAATAATGCCCGTGAAGATGAAGAAGAAGAAGAAAAACTTACACCAGCAGTAGGAGCAGTAGATATTAGGAATAAAATGTTGTCACCGAGAGAAAATCAAACACCCAAAATAATATCTCTCCTCGCAAACAATCAGGAGAATTTGGACAGCGCCTTATTCGAGCACATAAAAGAAAAAGAGAGGAAAATTGATAATATTAGTTACGATGATGATGATGAAAATCTAAATCACATAGCCCCAAATATACTCACGAAAAGGCATCGATTTGAACAAATTAAAGAAAAAGAGGATGAGAGTGAAGGTGCTAGCGATGATGATGATGATAATGAAAATGGAGGCCTAAAATATATATAGACCCAAATATACTCATAGAAAGGCTTCAACTTCTATATGCTAGAAAAACAGGCAGACAAATTCTTGAAATCGTAAAACAATTAAAGATACAAAATATTATTGAATAAAATTTTATTCCGAAATATCACACAGTTTAATTTAAACCCTCCGGGAGGAGGAGAATACAACTTCCTACTAACGGTTATTGATACATTCTCTAAACATGTTCGGACTTGTTATTGTTGTTGATCTGAATTTGGGGTATAAAAAGGGTAGTCCTAGCATAAATATCTCATTTTAAACGGAGGTGTCAAACGATTAACAGCAGCAGCAGCACCGGCAGCAGCATGAAGGGTTTCATTTGTGTAAATTGTGAGAAATCTTTTACAAGGGCTGATGGCTTAAAAAGACATCAAAAATATAACTGTAAGAAGATGACAGAGCCCTCTTCAGCAACAACCCCAGAGGAACAGCAACAACAACAACAACAACCTCCGGTATCAACCCCGAAGAAAACAGCCGAAGAACAAAGCCTGACACTAAACCCCGAGAATACAACAACGCAACAACAACAACAATCCTTGGCATCAGACCAACTTACTTTGAAGACACCAAATCCTAAGAAAATGACGGAGCAGTTTACCTTTAAGATACAATTCAATCCTACATGGGACGCAATGCTATTGGGGATACATAATAATAAAATTCCCTTCGGACTAAAATCACAAAAGTACTTATTAGAAGAGCTTTACTTTGGTAAGTTTGAAGAGGCCTGCAAAAAATTACTGAAAGAAAAAAGGAAAAATGAAAGTGTTAAAATTATTGCGCGGTTCAGATACATCAATTCATTAAATGAACGGTTGTTTAAAACGATAGAGTTTAATACGATTTTGAATGGAGAAAACCCTAGACAGGAATATCTTAACAAAGTTACGAGCCCTATAGTGCGGAAAATAACCGAAATGGAGGCGGAAAAAACAGCTATAATAATGCATATGTGCTTTATTAAATTCTTTTTCGAAAATCTACAACCTTTGGAATCACAGCAATATATTGAATATGTACGAATAAATAACAGGGAGTACAAGATGGATGAAGACTGTAACCTAACATTTATTGATGAGAAAGAAGAAGAAATACCTGGTTATAGACATATGTAGGTGTGCTATAATGTATAATGATGATAATAAAATAAAAATTGTGTTAAAACTACCGGTTTATTTATTTCACCCTTCTAAGGTACAGGGGATTGACGCTCTTATTTAAGATATATATTCATATGAAATGCCTGCTTCGTTTCTTTTATTGATCCATCGTAATACAAAAGCTATTTTCAGACTGCCTCCCCACAATTCCTTTTATTTCTACATGTGATTTTTAAATTATCGAGTACGGTAGCTCAGTTTCCCGATTTTCCCTAATTCTTAACACTCTTAAGCTCTATTGTTATGAAAATGTTCATCGAAATTTGATAATGAAGAAATATTAACGGGGTGTAATGTTTTCTTTACACTTCTTGATTTACTCTGAGAGATAGTAACTGCGTGGGAATTCCTTATAAATCACTCTCAAACAAAATTAATTCCCATGTATAAAAAGGTGAACGAAAAAAAACATCGTTTAATTCAGGTATATATTTTTTCCTTTATTTGTTTAATTCTCTATAATAAATCTTCTTTGTGGATATACAAAATCCTTAACTCTATGGTAATTTAATTATACTAACGGTTTTTATTATATTGTAGCATTAAAATACCACACTAGCCTGGTTAGGTAAGATATTGCTTTTTTCTTTTTTTTACTCACAGCTTTAAATCTTGTTCGATAATATTGCGAGATTCAATGTGAATTGGAATTATTAAACTAAAACGATTCAGCCGTATAGAAGAGTAATCGGAGTAGCCCTCCAATAATGCTGTCTAAACAAATATTCATTATAATCAAAAAAATTATACCCCCATCACATTAAAGTCTATATGCCCCAAATTTTAATAAAAAAGAACAACCAGAGAAATCGAATGTTTCCTATCAATCTCTTCAGAATGAGAAAGGTGGTGAACAAAATAATTGTAAAGTGAGGTGGAAAGGTAAAGTGGAAAAACAAAACAACATTATTTACTTAGATTAAACTTTATTTCTGAGATAATCTATAAATTTGTATAAAAAACAGGGTTAGAAGTAGATTTAGAAAAATTTAAATTATATGTGTCCCCAGATGTTCCATGATAACTGACAAAGTATCCACCTTCGTTGAGTCTTTCTATTGTTTTGTTGGATATATTACGGAATCGTTCCGGTAAAAACATCTGATGATCCTCTAGCTCCAACACAATTCGATCTCCATATTTCGTTGAAACCTTCCCACAGCCTAGAATAGCATAGGTTTTGAAGGGATCCATCTCCCGCGCTTTTAAAAGAGGTTTATAATTGCAGCCATTCAACTCCTTCAGGGTTATAAATTCCTGGTTTAAATTTGTTGAATCCATTGTTAAAAAAAAAGAATTATAGCACCGATGTCTATAACTTGTTCGCCGAAGACGTTGGAAATGATACTTAGCCTCAGAAAATATATTTTCCGCTTATAAAAACCTTTAATATCAGCAAAAAACCGCAATATCCTTCCTGAATCTCCATAATATCCGGGGTTTAACCGAAATACCTACCACAACGAAATACTTCCAAAATTTTTTAATCGAAATACTCGCCGCAGCATAGAAAAAAATATTTCTCAAGCATAATTTTCTCACAATTAAAACACTCTTAAAAAGTCTTACTAAAAACAACTCTATTATCTTCACTCACCCAACCCTGACATTGATATCCAATTTTTATCTCATGAACAGGCGCCAGGCTTTTAAAAAAAACTTATCAACACGGTCAACAACTTCATCCGTAAAAGGCACTCGCTTATCAATTTGACCCGCGTGTAGTGATATTAATATCTTCAGCCCATGCAAATTTAGAATGGGATAGTGATTGAGACATTGCCCAAACATACAAGTTATTTGCATCTAAATATGTTATAAAACTTGATACCCATGGCCTGGATGTCGATACGATCAATTTTTTAATAGAGCCCCCAACCGTTATCTTTTTTCTTTGAAATTCCTCTGTTCTCGTAATAATATCCCCGCAGAGTTTTTAGAAAATAGAACCGCGGATTTCATACATGTTATGTGACCAGATCCCGACCAGGTCCCGAAGCAAATATTTATCGGCATGGTCGAAAGAAAACTTAAATTAAATAACAACGACAAGAATCTACAAATCCCCCGGTTCAAATCCCGGACCCACACAACCTGCTTTTTAATTCATTTTTTTTAATTTCTCCCTCGGTTCAAATCCCAGACCCATACAACCTACTTTTTAATTCATTTTTTTAAATTTCTCCGTCGGTTCAAAATCCCGAACCCATACAACCTGCTTTTAATTCATTTTTTTTAAATTTCCCCTCGGTTCAAATCCAAGACCCTCACAACCTGCTTTTTAATTCATTTTTAAATTTCCATCGTTACCAAATTCTCATAACAGATAGAGAGAGATGCATGACTAATTTTCGCTAGATCGTCCAAAACACCTTATATACACATAACCACAACGACAAGAAACCCTAATAGCCCAGCGGGTAACATACCGGCCTCTGAAGCTACAAATCCCCGGTTCAAATCCCCAAAGCTACCCAACCTGCTTTTTAATTCATTAAATTTCCAGCGTTATCTAATTCTCGCGACAGATGGCGCTGTTAACATGAGACAGAGAGAGAGACAGAGAGAGAGAGACAGAGATGTCTGACCAGCCGGCCAAATCAACCTCGGGTATTGAGATCGACTTCGGGTATTGATATCTGGTTCGGGTATTGATATCTGGTTCGGGTATTGATATCCGGTTCGGGTATTGATATCTGGTTCGGGTATCGGCTGCTATCTATCTATCTATCTAACATGAGACAGACAGAGATAAAAATAAAGGGTTATAATAATAATAATAAAGATGATAATAAAGATGACGCATAGCTTAATTGAACCAAACCAGAATTGGAATCCCCTATGACGTCACTATTTCCTACACTCACCTAACCATCCCGGAAGTAGCGATAAAGGGTTATAATAAACAATAAAGATAACACCTGACACACACACAAAACCACAAACCACCGATAACAAAACCACAAACCACCGATAACAAAACCACAAGGGCATCTCAAGGTCAAACTTATTTCCCACGGTACCCAAAATTTTCCCAGGCCAAACCGCCCTAGTACCTACTGTTATGTTATGCCCAATTGATTTTTAGAATGGAACACGATTTGTGTTCCGAAATGTTCTGGGAATAATTTCTTAATATAATTGCAAATTCTCACCATATCTTGCGTTAAAGAATTTCAGATGCAAAACGTGTACGTAGATGCTAGTCTAAGAAAATATTAAAGTTTCTTTCATTCGTATAATATAAAATTTGTTTTGAATTGATCTTTGTATTCAGAGCCGAACTTAAAAGCGACCGGGCCCCGAGGCAGTGGAGTAAGTGGAGGAAGTGGAGTAAATGGACGCCCTTCACACTGAAGAATATTTCTTAAAATTATTACGTGACGTAAGTAAATTTTTAATCGTGCTTTTATGAATTTTTTAAAACTTTGAGTGGTGCTATCTTGTCCGATGTGACCCATATACGAACTAAGCTTAGATTTTCTCTTAAACTATATTTGTGCCAAGCTTCTTTAGTCGCTAAAAAATTTATCTTCTAGAGAGGAATCCAATTTCATATTTCGCAGGTAAGCTCTGAATTGATCCCTGATCAATATTACTGATCATTGTAGGGTGACATTTGGCAAATTTAACACTTTGTGCTCTAACTACAAGTCTGGCTTATATAACAAGTAGAGACCATCTACTCCATTTTTTTCTAATCATACTAATGAAAATAAGGATACAGTAAATATCTTTACAAAGTATTGTGATTTACAAAATATTACCTAAAATTCTCTAAAATAGGAAGAAAGCTCCCTTCGATCTTTGATTCGTAGCTTATGAGAAATTTCAAGACAAAGTCGGTAATCTCAATCATGATATAACCGCTTTGTAAATTCAAATCAAAGTCAAGTACTTATTGTTTTTTAAATAATATAATAACAGATTTTATAACGCATTTGTCAGTATGTTACTGGAAACATTCACATAATTCTATACCTCTCCGATGTTAGAATTTAGGCTTTATGGATCCTTTCCTAAAATTATATCACATCGATTTAAAAAGTTTTATCACCAAACCCGCTCAGACAGCTGGGCACTGGTATAAGGGCAGTCCTATTTTTTGTTTCTCAATTAAATTGAAATAAATCGGCGGATTACTTTCCCGAACTAAATTTGGCATTTTTACTTTGTCATTTGTTCAAATAAATTTTTAGAAAAAATTCTAACATGGAACTTATCCATTATATCTTTTCTATTTTAGTTTTATCATTTTGCGATTTGATAAAATTTTCAAATTTCGTATAATTGCCAAATTTAGTGAACTGCATTATTCCATATTATAATCAGTTTAAAGGAGACTGCTTTGTCGAAAATTTTCAGCAAATTTAGTGTAGACCATCATCAAATTGATAAGACTAAAAGCTTCACCATCTCTAATTAAGTTGACAATTTCGTTGTAGTACAATTCAGAAACATTATCAAGATTTTTTTTTTTTTTTGAAAATTTACCTTGAAATGATTTTTTAATTGAAAAAAGTAAGATGACTGGTTTTAGTATTTTTGTAAAACTTACATGCTCTTTTTTAACGTAAAAAAAGACCGTATTTAAGTCACAGGAATTCAAAACCATATTTTTACTAACAAATCCCATCTTTTAACTTAAAATGATTCGAACGATCATGTTACACTTAAAAGAAGGTAGTTAAATTTATAGCGTACTAAAAACTCTTGTGCGTTTTTCAAATAAGCAGAAATAATTTTTGAGGATGGAGCTTGTTTAAAATAAGCAAGTTTCAAAAAATGGATGAGCGGAGTGTTTCGATCGAGACAACGAGACGATCAGTTCCGCAATGGCTAGCTGTCCCTGCCACAGACACAATTATCGAAACAACCAATTTTACTTATAACTTACTTTAAAATTGTAAGTAAGTGTGTGGCAGGTACAACTAGCCATAGTTGGTAAAATTGAAAACTAAAGATACTTTTCTGGAAACCCCATGATTTGCGCCTTAATCCAGCATTCGGAAAATATATACATATGAAGTGTGAGATAGGTATCTGAAATTCTAAAATTCGAATTAATTACAATACAATTGCAAAAATGATTCTCGTAAAGCTCATCCTATTATTAGTCAAATAGCTTCAAATTTGTTTGGTTTATCTTTCCATCGAATATTTCTAGACGAATTCGTAAAATTGTATTCTTACCCGATAATTCATGCACCAAAAACAAAAGACCTAAGCCAAATGTGAAAAATTAATTAATAATTTAAAATTCAATAAAATGAAGATTAATGTAAACTATCCACTAATGTCAATGAACAGTTAAATCATTATTTCATTAAAACTGAAAGGCGTGAAGAGAATAACCAACTTCTTTCATTTCACGTTGCCAATCATAGATTTTAAGGTTTATTGATCTTTATGACCAATTTCTTTGTTTATTTTAATTTCTTTGGAATGAGAAATAAAAAAGATAAGACAATTTCAAATCTTTTCACGTACGCTAATAGAACCAAAAATCAAAACAAGTTGAGTTGAATGTGGCAATAGATTCCCCTATCAATTGTTAAAAGTCAAAAAACTAATAAATTTCTTCGGGTCTAAGCAGATGCATCGACGACACAGAGCGGCAGATACTTTGTGGTAATTTTCTTGTAAATATCACTAAATTGATATCTTAATTGAAAGCCGGTTATTGCGATCCAAAAGTGTTTAATTAACAATTTATCAGAAGAGGGCTCAATGTTCACCAATCGGAATCTGGCAGGCTAACCGCGGGGCAGCGATTTTAGATCTGTTCATAAATCAATAATATTTTTGAAATTAAATTTCTCTTCGCAACGAAGATAATCAATAAAACTCATCACTTGAAATTAATGGCACGCATAACATTCGCCTGAATAAGAACTTCTTGTGCTTCGTTTTCGAAAAAGTATATCATTTATCATTGGCCAGATTATAATGTCTTTTGATATTACGAACTTTTAGTGAGCAGCGGATTTTGAGAAATGTGCTAGGAAATGGTAACGATCAAAGGTGTAATAACTTTATCGACAGCAGTTGTGCAACCGGTGGAAGTTTACAGTATCTATTATTATTATTACTATTGGTAAATTATGCAATTGAAATCTATTAAATTAACAAATGCCAACGAACTGTGAAACCACTGCTTTTGATCATTAGACTCCTTTGATATTCGTCTAGAAAGAAAATTCAGGTTATTTAAATCTGGCTTCCGCAGATTTGTTGTTGGTTTAGTTAATCAGTATAAGACATTTCAAAAATTGTTCAAATGAGTTCGAAACATGACACAGTTTTAAAGAAAACTTCAATTATATTCCTAAGTAGGTACAGACCTGAAAGGTAGAACAGCTAAAGTTTAGTTGAGAAGGGAGAAATGCAAAAAAAACTTGATTACTATTACTTTTCGAGCAAGTATAAAAACACTAATAACACCGCATTTCTTTACGTCTCCTCGGCAATTATAAATTATTATATTAAAAAAAAATACATTAACTACTTTTAAAAAAAACAACATGACTCATCATCATAACATTAAAATATGACGAATTTTTATTAATATGAACTTATAACATTGGAAATAATTTTAAAATTTTAAGTATACAACAATAACTTCAAAATTATATAGCATTTCCAAGTTTTAATATACGCTTTATGCTTTCCTGCAACTGGTACATATATACATAGAGGATGTTACACCTAAAAAGGATTTGTTTAGTTATTCAAATATGAAACAAGATAAAACGTGCATCAGTGTTCTTATTACTAACAGTTTCATCAAACAATTCTAACATAACTAGGGTATATACAAGAACTAACATTTAAAATAAATGCGTAGGTAAACGTAAGATTAATAGAGTTCGCCATCATTTAGTTTACAAATGAGTTATTTGAATCTCAATCTTAAGTGTGTAAATGATTTCTGATTGTCATGACTATCTAAGCATTCTTAAGAACTTAATACATCGATTTCCATTAAGAGTTGACAAATAATTCACCTTGAACCAGTCCTATACCTGACTGAAAATGTAGTGGAAAGTTTCAAGCAACTTACAAATTTATCGCCTATACTTATATCGAGCTATCAACTAATTAATGTTTCAATTAGCATGAAGACAAAAACTAGTCTCTGCCGGGATGTTTAAACAGATGTTTCGAAATAAAATATAAGTTGAGCTTGGAAATAAGACCCCAAGTGATATTCTTCAAGTGCCTTTTGAAAGTTAGCAGAGCCTCGAAACGAAGGTCACCAGCATTCTCGGGTCGTGCTTTAATACCTGACGAGCTACATATCAAAAATTGAGAATCGTCCGTTTCCCATTTTTCTGATCGGGGTCTTCAATTCCAGAGACCACCAATTGGCTTGCACATACTGCTGGATGTCTATAATTTATGCTTTTTATGATTTCTGCAAGGAGGGCAATAAACTCGTGAGCCCGAAACGTGCATCCGCATGTACTTTAAGATGTGCCAGAAAAAAATTCAATCAGAAATCAATTAGCGTCCAACACGACTCGGCAAGAATCTTCCACATTGACACCTTGGCACCTCGGCCGGATTGCTAATCGTGGCTCATTGCGGTCGTCGGGAATTGTTTCGGCACACAGTCGAAACGACCTCGAATTTTTAACAACCTATGCATGGTGTGACGTAACATTGCAGCGGCATTTCGCAGGTGTAGGTCACCGTAGAGAGGTATCCCTAGAATTTCGCTAATCCGGCTCAGAGGCGCTTGCAAGTTTTGGAGCCTCTAATGGCGCTATCAATCTTCATAGAGTCATAGTCCGTCATAACAGCAAAAGTAGTAGCTTGAACTGCAGACGAAACGCAAAGAGAGTTAATTTCATGGAAATGTGAAGGTCGGCCTCATGTCCACCTAGGCGAATCTGAGCGCTAATTGCTAAGCCGGGCTTTATTATGCGTGAAGAACTGCGAGTAGCTTCTGAAAAGGTTTCTTCGAGGAATCAGTCGGTCTCAGGTTGAAAGCCATGTGCAGATAAAAGCTAATGTAAGATTACCTCCGATTTCATTGAAGTGCAATGCGGAAACTATTTGGCACGAATGGCATATTGCTCCATTTTTTGTTCGGCTGCTTAGAACCAATTTTTCTCTGATTTACGTTCAATCAAGCTTCCGTTTTTGAGGATTTTGATTCCTCAACGAGGCCAAACCTTTCTCAAAAGGCGTTTGCGAAAAGTACATATGTTATAAGATTCTGTTTTTTGAGTTTTAGCTGCGTTCAACCGAGTCTTTTTGGCGTTATTAATTTAATTGCTTTTATTGCTACCGTTAAGATTTTACATTAAGATAGAGGACCGTCAAACATGCGGTTAAAATACAAAGTAAACTTGCGAGTGAAGATTTATTACCAAGGAAGTTAGAAACTCTTAACTATCATTGCGTTTAGTACAAAAGAGAATTTTGTACATTGTACATCACTTGCCGGAATTATATCTTGAAAAGCAAGAGTGTGAGCAGTTTATATCGACTAGCATAAATTTTTGAATATAAAAATGTGTATCATAACTGTCATTACAAAGTTTGCGTATACTATCAATTTAAAATATGGCATTTTTATAACTTTTGTTTGACTGAGCCTAACCTGAAGAGAGTCAGAGACAGAATATTACAAATATGATGTACCTACCTAACTATTTCTTTCTTCATTTTGGAACCAATAATTTCAGGTCGAGAATTGGTTTTTCAGTCTACGGGAATATTATAATATGATAGTTCTCTTTTCTGAACTTCTTAGGTCAAGTTATTCATAGATTTTGAGAAATTTGCTGATTCCCTTTTCTATAAAGTTATTGAGACATAAGCATTTTAATTTTAAATTACAAAAAAAATAGCGTGACGTCACTATTACATAATGATATTTTGTTAAATGAAAAATAATCATCGTTTATTAATGAACTTAGTCATACATTTGGCCAAAACATAAAACACGGCCGTTTATTTTCCAAAATAAGAACGCAAATTTCAACTGCATTTAACTCCATTACAAATGGTCCGTTTACAATCTACCAAGTAAGTGTGGAGTTATGTAATTGTTCCAATGTTGGTCTGACCAGAAGTGCTTCCGCTACAACTGAAATTTCAGCGCGATGAAAAAAAAAGGATAAATACCCGCCCTATATTGGCAAGGAAATCGATTCGGCAAAGGACCCGTTTCGGGAGAGAGTAACACAACAATAATAATGACTTTCTTCCTCTTAGAGAAATGGTAGAGAATTGCGGGATAAATGAAAGACCAACATTACACATCGGTGAAAATAACCCTCCCAACTTCACACTGCAAATACAATGTTTACAATGAAAAGCAAGATACTTCGATAACTAACGTTCTTTTTCAGGGTCACACCTTTGAATCATAATAGTTGTGTCAAGCCGATATTGAACCAATCATAGTCCACAGCTACACTTAAAATTTTCACTTATACTCTAAAAAATATATATATACATATATGAAGAACCATAAATTTGATGCCATAAAAATTTTATCTGTTTGCTTCAACTAATGTGCTTTTTTAAAGCAAATATCAACATTTTTGAACATTTATAAATTATTTAATTAATTTGAAAAATGTGCAAAACAATTATATTGAATTTTTACATTAAATCTGTTGAATATTAATTCTATTGAAATTCATTCAGATGGGAACTGTGCTCTCTCTCTCGTTCTCATAATCGATATTAATCAAAAAAAAAAAAAGCTTTCAACAAAATCTAATAATCTAGTTTTCGAACGCACAATAATAATGCCAAAATTAGAAAGTGTCATGGTTATAAGGTCATTATCGTGATTGCAAACTCAAGAAATATATAATATAATTTTATTAAATTAATAATTCTAATATACAAACAAGATTTTCGAAAAGTGCTAGTTATCCCAAATAATATGAGAGGTTATTGTCACATATAAAATAGACCATCCATTTTATTTTTTTTATTTTTGCATACTTATGATGGGGAAAAAGTTCCAGCCAAAAAAGAAAAAGAAAAGGATGAAGCTATTAAAACGTGATTGGCCAATTTGCATACTGGGTGGTATAGCTGGCTGGAGCGGTTTCGCTGTGATGCACAAAATGTGCCATTCCGAGGTTGTGGGTTCTCGATTCCCATATAAAAACTCTGGTTAAAAAGTAAAAATTACACAGAAAGTTGCCATATGGACTTAGTTCTAGAGTGCACAAGAAATAAGAAAGGAATTTGAGAATTAAATTGTAAATTGTAAAATAAATAATAATAATAATAATTTTGCATACACTGGACTCAAGATAAAAGTTGGTGGAAAAGGGATTTATTTTATTGCCCCCTAAACTGCGATTCTGACGAAGAATTAAAATAATACCTATGAAAGTTACTTCAAGTTGTGTGTGATAATATACACTAAACGTAATAAGTAACTTGTCACAGTTGATATAATATGTTTATTTACTTTTACTTCATTGTTAGAATATCGTTATGAAAGTATTTTGTCCAAATAAATTGATAAAATTATTAATTTAAGCATATTGTATAAATTATCAAAAATACTTACCTGAATGTTAATATTATGACAACTAGTGTACGTCTCCTCTATTCGCATTTTAACCAAAAATCAAACTAGTATGGCATTACAAAAATATTGCAAGCGAAGAGCCCAAATGTTTTCAAGCTTCAAGTAAATTTAAACTTAAACAACAAAACTTAAATCTAGTTCACTGTGAAAATTTATTAAAAAAATATTAAGTAATAAATTGCCTTCAGTTATTGAAGTAATATTAAATAAAAAATTGTAAGTAGAGTGCAAACGAATCATTTGTTCTAAAGTTATATGAAGTTCAAAAAAGCGTTTTTTTTTAGCAAAATAAGTGTATTGCGTGTTTTTTTCTTTTTATGTATAAAATCACATAATTAAAGATATGTTTGCATCTTTGTCTGCAGTTATTGTGACAGGAAACTTTTCTAAATAATCAAAGCAATCCTACATTTCGAGCGAACTAAATTAAGAGATAATTGGATATCAGAAATAAAGAACAAAAGTGAAATTTGTTCATTTATCGCGTTTATCAGAAACAAGGTATAATGCATATACAAAGCCACAACATAAACACCCTATCACCATAAGATGAACCCTTAAAACAATTATTATTACAATAATTTTAGACGTTATCAATTATTTAAAGATCCATCAATGATTTAAAGTGTGTCTGTTGATTTTACAAAAATTACTGAACCATTGAATCGATTCGCTGGACGTGTTGGAGTTTAAATAGAAAAATTCATTACTAAAAATTGCTCCAAGAGAACTAGTTCAAATACCTTTTCGTTATAGATATTATGTACAAAACTTGTTTAATTTAAAGGTGTTTCTGTGGTGTTTTGAAATAAGGAAAAACTGCCCTTATTATAGAGAAGTGATGATAAATTTGAATTTGTTTATTTCTCTATTAATCAAAACCCTTCAAAGGGAACGTTAAGGATCGTAAGGTTGCTAATTTGTTGATGTTTTTTTCTTAATTAATTTAAGAACTGCGGGAAGCTTTCACAGATTTTTATTGAAAATATATTAAAAAATTCGAAAGTTACGAAATAAGGATATGATGGACAGGTAGACGCACGCATAATGCTCAAACTTTAATTACGTTTTTTCAAAATAATGTTTTCCAGAATAATGTACACGATTTCTCAGAGTATAATTGATAAATCCACTTGAAATTTGGTGCATATGTTAAGAAGAATGAGGTCCTTCGTCGGGGAGACTATTTTATAATATATTTTTTGTTTAATTGATATCAATAACAAGTGCGTATTTTAGGACCGAAAATAATGAAATTATTTTTCAAAACGTAGCAGCAAAACTAACATCTTCCGCCAGTTGCTAACTATTACATTGTAATTAATGGAAAAATGTGAACTGGGCGCACACGTATGTTCTTAAAAATGTATAAAAACATAGTTAATATGTAAAAATTGCTAATATTATATTTATAATTTAGAAATTACTTCCCAAGTCTCTTTTCATGCGACAAGCATTACTCCTTAAACAATGTCCATAAAACATTGTCTTTGCTTGGTATATTAAATATCTCGGCGATAGTTCATTTGAAAAAATAAAACGATTTATTTACTTTATGGATAAAACTATCGGCAAACATACAGGTTTTTTTTATTGAAATTCATCTTTGGAAAGATTACGCACTTAAAAACAATGAAATATTTTACCAGTTTGAAAACAGTCGTTTTGAGAAAAACTCTTTTTAAAGTTTAGGCTTGCACAGTAGCTTATACACGGCGCTTACTTAAATCGTTATAGCTTAGTCAAATTTACGTGTTAGAACTTTATTTTATTTTCCGTAGTTTATAAGATGTATAATATGTAGCATTAAAAATTCTTTAAATGAAGATTCAATAGTTGAATGGTTAAACCAATCATAGGCTAATTTTATAGATAAATACTATATATCTATAAAATTAACCTATTTTTCAACTTTCATTGGTAACAAATTTTAATGTCTGAAGAATTTTTAGTGTAATAAACAGCGCATACCTTAAATTTTAGTATAAAGAAACTAAAGTGGTGCAGAAACACATTAGCTTGTATATTACAAGCTAAGCATCTGAATCAAAAAGTATTTGATTAAATTAATATCACTTCGAAAATATCACACGATTTTTACAAATAAATTATGCCACTTCACAAAACGTTTTCTCATTAAAACCTCGTAAGTGTTTAAATCCTCGTTTTCGTCACTGTTAAGACACTACCATCTGTCCTTGAAAATCAGCCGCCAGCACGGACCACCTTAATTTACATCCGCTCTTTTATCGAAAATTACCTCCGACATGATTCAAGACGCTGTTGCACTGATAAAATAGTCGTAGCGCATTAGTATCGAAAAATGTCGACAGTGATCCTTTACCTCCAGACACCAATAAAATCTTTGATCGACTACCAAACGCCGACGTTCACTAGGCCCCCAAAGCAGGTGAGGAGGAGGTTACTTTGGTCGTTGAGTACTTTGTTTTGCGGCTTTTTGGGTTATATGTATTTTATTATTGGCACGTTTCAGGTTGACGCGATTGAGTGGCCTGTACGAAACAATCACAGTCATATGACAACGTGCCATCCAGCACTTGAATATCAATTTCTGCCTGAGCAGAAGCTTCGCGGCCTCCTTGAAACGGCTGCAATATGACGATAGGGCGTGCTGCCATCTGGGTTATTCCTGCAGTTGCATATGTTGGAATTCTCCGGCGATTGGCAATTAACTCCTCAGTAAAAGTATTTACTGCCATTTAAAAGCAATTCAAAATATCCAAAGTAAGACCGGATGGACGAGCGTTCATTGGCTGACGAATTAAAAAATGGGCAGAACTTAAAGAAAAACAATCATACACTATATGGACCTTAAACGTGTTTTTACTTTAGAACTTAATCAAGTTTATCCCACCTAAAATTTTGCGCCAGTATGGGGATGCACTATTGCAGTTTATGTGCAATTCTGAAAGTTTAAAGTAATATTCATCATGTACTTAACGCAGACTTTCTATACACCAAATATATATATACTTTTAAAAGCCACCATATGTTCGTGCGTACAATCTAATCATACATATAGTACATACATATATTCGAAAACTTATCAAAAAATTATTTTTTAATGAGCAAAAGCATAGATGAGTGGGCACGGGAAAAACGAGAATTAATACTAAATTTATGACTTTCATACTATCATCAGTTGTAAATACAACAAAACTATAAACGATTTTTAATTTTTCCGTTTTCTCAAAATTGATGAGCCGTAAATATTGGCAGTCCCATTAAAATTGGGATATTAATACGACCATCAATGTTATTTTTTGTTTTTAGTAAGAAACTCTTATTCGTTTATAATAATAAAATAACGTTTTTGTCAATTTTTTGCAAATGTCTTGTACAGGAAAAATATTGATGCGATTTTGAAAAGAAAAATGTTGAAAAGGACACAATTTTTTCCTCTTTTCTTCAAAAAATAATTAACCTTTTCTTATGGTAGAATGGAATTCTAAATTTTAAAGGGCTAGACAACACTTTTCTTAAGAAGTTAGCTACATATTTCTAAAACCTCACTTCAAGTAAAACAAGTTTAAAGCTTTTTTTTAATTTTTAATTTACATACAAAACAGAAAACTTATACATTTATTCAGAAACGGAACGAAAATGGGATTTTGATGGTGAAATTTCGAACCAATATTCTTGTGCCTATTAAGAATTAAAAAATATAAGAAAACAATAAATTTTTTGAAAATTTAGAATGGGAAAATGCCCTTATACTAAATCATTAAGATGGAATATCTTGCAAAAGATTAATCTGGTGATGTAAACTGTAAACGTTTATCAAGGGCTAATTTTTAATTTGAATATTTAATACTAGTGAACATTTTGCCTTTTCATTAAGTACTATACCTACTTTTGTTGGAGGTAGTTTTTCTGTTGTGTTTAAAATTAAAATTAACTTTGTTCTTTATGTTGGTTTTCTGTACACATTTGAATAATAATAATAAAAGTAAAATTATATAAAACCGAAATATATGATATTATTAGCTATTACCTGTATTCTGTACTGATTACATTACAAACGATAAATATAAAATATAATATAAAAAAAATAAATAATAATAAAAAAAATATATGTATATATAATCTAAATTAAATCTGCAACGTTTCTGTAAAAGTTATGCTATAATTTTTCCATCTCTTCTCTTTCTTAGAGATTGATGTGGACTACTTGATCGTTTCAGTCTATTTTTATATTTGAACTTTTCACCATTTTTCTGTTACGCTGACGGTCCAAGATCTTTCGTCCCACTTTTAATTAATTTTAATTTTAGCTTTTCTCTCCGAATAATCCTACTTAAACATTTGCAAGTGACTTTTGTTAAATTTTACAGACGTAAAAAATGCTAACATCTGGCAAATACATCAAACAGATATTGCATTAATCAAGTTATTTTATTTGCAATTAGTTTTGTATTTGTTTTTTTTTTAAAGATTCTTTTAATTTTTAAAAATATCAGAAGCTATGTTCCTACTTTACATCACAAATAGTTCTTTTAATTTTAACCACTTTGCATTATTTTAGGTTCAATTTAAATTTATTTGAATTGAAGAAATTATTTACATATGAGTTCAATTTGTACAAGAGTAAGCTTGTGGTCAACAACCTTTTGAGAATGAGCGCGGAATTCAAATTAAAACAGAAACTCCAGAGGAGACTCATACCTACCTAGTTTTATAATTAATAGTGAGATCTTAGGGAGGGGTAACCGTGATTCAATTAAATTATTTATCATGTGTGCGGAATCGTTCATTATGTTATTACATAACAAGCTTATTGTGTAATGTGTCACCATACGAATAAATTCGCACTGAAGATAGTCACCGAGAATTTCCAACATCGCAATGCATTCATAATCTACTCACGGAAACTGGGTTAAACCAAAGGATGTGAATCCGGAATTCTCTTGCAAGCATTTTTTTAAACCGCAAAACAACATCCTGAATGAAATTAATTTGGTAGCTGCTGGTAAACTTTAAAAAACACCTTAAAGTAGCCGTCATAATGTACAACAAATCCGCACGAAGGCTATGCGCCTAACGAGTAGCAAATAGGGCCACCACCTTACAGTAGTATCTATCGTACCTCAACCATTTTTTGTTGAGGCTACACTTTGGAACTGAAGTGTCGTGGCAGAGTACGTGATGCGAATACTTATTGCCATTAAATAGATATGGCATAGCACAGACCTATAGTAGGAATCGTAAATAGTTACATAGCTTTAAATTATTAAAGGTCGATTCGCTCGAATGAATCAATGACGTGTGGTCACCATATGATGAACACTCTTAGTTTATCCTTGAAGATTTACTAGGTTTCGCACTAGATAGGAAATAGGATTTTGGTTTGATTGCAAAATATGACTTAATCATATTTTTCTTTAAATAGTTCTACTTGAATCTAAATATATTTTTACTTTTTTCTTGTGTTTTTTCTTGGCTTCTGTTTTACATTGACTGCTGCATTGATCCGGTAATTCCCACAGGTGTGTTACTAGAAAATGTTGCTAACTCTTTTGCTCAATAGTATGCTTATTCTGTAGTTTGCAAAAATCCTTTTTTTTTTTTTAGTTCAACCCCTTTTTCAAAGGGGTGCCGTTATCTTGCCGCATATTGTTTTTATAAAAAATGCTTTGTTATATACATATTTATTATTTATATATTTATATAAGAAAAGAATATGATTTGAATATAATTATTGCACCACCTATTGTCAAGAAAAGCACAAAAACTATAATATTTTATTAATGTGACAAACAACAGACAGAATGAATATTACAAATGATGCATACTTATTGGTGACACTGGAAATTATGGAGTTAAAAATAATTGGTTTCATCTAAAAGAAAACTCATAATCAATCACTTAGATAGTTTGATTTTAATATTGTGTTTCTGTAATCTAGTAAAAATTTGCATTCGAACCACTGAAACTGCCAAATACTCGTATCATTACCTTTTACTTAGGGGTCAAATTGCTTTAATTAAATTGGTTTACATCGTATAGTTAAAATTAACACACAGATAAACGCTTAAAGATTTGGCAGTTATTTATAAGGAAAAACGTGTGAAATATTAACACTATATTTACAGAACCCATAAATTTGACAAATTTCACATCCAGCAGTCTTATGTAAATATTAATTTGAAATGTAGTATGTATGTTATATTTTTGATTTATGTAATAATACGAGAAGTTGTATTTGTGAATTTTTTGCTTCTTAAGGCTTTCATTTCGAATAAAAGTATATATGTTATAAACTAACTTTTTCAAAATTCCTGTTAGTTATATATTATATTATATCCGCCATGTCCGCAAATCTTAGTGTTAAGTTCTATTTATTGTATTTATATTTGAATAATCTAATTTATCTTTCAAAATTGCCTGCTAGACATTGCAGTCCGTAGGCTCCGCTATAGCGCTATTTGCTGCCAGTACACTAACGCCGTAAAACGCATTAGAAAAATATGCAAATAATTTACAATTTTATGTACCTTTTTCTCTGGGTGTATGGATACACTTGAGTCTTTTCCAAATTTCTTAAATAATAATTAAAAATTTGTAAATCTTGAATTGATAATTTTTTTGAATTAAAATGCTTATGTGGACATATGTATTCAAATATTTCACAATCATACTGTCTGATACCTGCCTTTTACGTTAATTTCTTAGTTTAATACAATTTTAATATAATTAAAACTCAAGAACAAATAAACCTAGTATACAAATTATTCGTGGAAAAACGTTTTCTGGTAAATAAAAAGAAAAACATAATTTTAAAGAAATTAAATGAAAATAAACCTCAACATATTTTTTGTTTAATTAAAAACCGATTTAAATTAATACTAATATCACATAAAAAATTCTCAAAACATCCTTTGTCACTTTCGACGTATGTCAATAACCTCCTTCTAACTCCCTGTTTAAGGTGTAGTGTAGCCAACCTCTCCTGCATTTTCGTTTCTGCAGTGCAAATTCTGTTAATTAATTACTTCCTTGTGTTAACAGAACTTGAGAAAACTTCATCCTACATCATTCCCCATAAAAAAACGTCCAATGAAGTAAGGTCTGGTGATCTAGAAGTCTAAGGAATCGGTCCAACTAGTCCAATTCAGCGCTCGGGAAAATGTTCATTTAATTTTATCTTCACAATGATACCAGTATGCGCTGGTGCTTCATCGTGTTGGTAAAACCACGACAGAATGTTATCCAAACAGATGTCTTCAAGTAGTTCTGGCAGTGTATTCTCCAAAAAATTTGCATAAATTTGGCTGTTATACACTTGCGGCAAAATGAATGGTCCTATTAAAGGATTGCCGATTACACTAACCCAAACATACTTTATTGACAATTTATGCTAAAATGATGTCGCCATTCTCCTCTATGGGTTAGTATGTGAAGGTATGAAGATTGTGGTAGTTTGTAATACCATCCTTAGCAAATTACGATCCAATCCTCCTAGAATTCGGTTTAGAAACTCTCTGTTCTCTATATCGTATTCAAGAAGCCAAGTGCAAAACTCCCATCTGCTCTCGGAACCTTTTTCCAGAAATCCTTGTATTGGTATATAATGATATGGATGTAATCTTTCTCGATGAAGAACTTTCCAAACTTATATAGGTAGTTTAAGACATTCTTTTCTCATAATCGTTTCAGCGATTTGCCTGACGAAGCTGATTATTTGCTGTTCGACGTCGGCAAAATCTCGCGATGTTTCTGATCGTTGATCCATCTTATTTAAAGTTACACTTCTGGTTTCTCGTGACCTTTGAAAAGTCTGTGATAATACCCTTGCTGTTGATTTTTAAAGCTCCTTTGGTATTCCCAAACATCCTCTTTTTCATTTCCGCCGTTTACACCATAAATGCAAATTATATTGGCGTATTTCTCAAGAGCGCAATCGGCCATGTTTTAATTATTTCAGTGTAAAGCACTAGTAGTTATTCCTTAGTTTTTAAACTATAATCGATGTTTTTACTGACCCTGAAGAGGGTCACTCTTTTATAACAAAATTTCCGTTAGAGAGACTCGGGATAATTCCAAGTATGGCTATCTAAAATAAGCTAATTACGGCTATAAAATAAATTCTATTAACTCTTTATGACTTGTCAGCAGCAATAATTAAAATTAATTACCTGTGTGTGCTAAATAAACGTTTTCGATAATCTTTGGAGTCATTTTGTTCTTTTTATGACTTGTACCTTGTTAGAAACGTAATAAGATAAGCAATTTGATAAAAATAATAAACAGGTATATTAATTACATGGATTTCGGAGAAAATGTGAGGGAAATCTGCTTTTTTTGCAAAATGAGAAGCATATTTTTGCAATTTTGGAAATGAGTGTACCTACAGTGCGTGGTGATAGGTCAACATTGTTGACATCTTTAGAAAGGACATGGTATAGCAGATTTTGGCGTGAGTTGGATATCGCTATGTTGAGCTGATCAAAAGATAAAAATAAAATAGTAACGTGCATATAATGGAAAATTGGAACTAACCACCCTGTAATTCCCAATTTGTTGATATGGTCACCCCTGCCATATAATTTTTTGTTTGTTTAGATTAGATCTTTCACCCCACTTAGTTTAGCATGCCCACTAAAAACACCCTGTATAGTTGGAAAGAAGTGAACCCATAAGCAAATCAGAGTCAAACCAAAGCAAAAATGTGAATAAGTACAAAGCTTTATGTATTGGCAAGGAACAAAGTGGTACCTCCTATAATAGATATTTGAATCATACGAAATATGCTCAATTGTGGCTTTACTTTTCAAGGGTCGTATAAAAATAACTTTGGAATTTGTATTCTGTGAAAAGAATCCGAAATCTGCGATACTAAAGAATTAACATGTCAAAGACGAAGTCATGTCATTAATTTTACAACAAAGAGTAACACCACCTTCTCCAGATACATTCACCAAAAATTGCTTTGTGCACAAATTCTCAGCCAATCAGCTGAACCTTTAGATTCATGAAAGCACTAAGCCAGCTGGATTTATCAAGGAACGTATTGCACATAATTTATCATTTCATGGTTCCATCGATGGAATCCGGGGCGGATTCACCTTTGTGGTAAGGTAAACAAGAGCAAAATAATCAAGTATCTCAGTTGAATGCTTATATCGCATTCAATTAGCCCTGTGCCTGATGCCAGGGGAGCCATGCTAAGATTTATGCAGTTGGGGTTTGTCTTAAAGAGTTCGGCCTCTCGATGACCCTTGAAACTGTCGCCACTGTTGGAAAAAGTTAAACTGACGCAAATGAAACCAAACGAAATTAATTATCTGACGGCGGACATGGAATTAGCATATCAGCCAGGATTTATGTTCCAGCGTTCAATGGCTGATCGGTAATCAGTGATCGGGCTACCCGTGAAACGAAAGGAATGATGCCCTTTTGGCACGTGATGCTGTTCAAAAAAAACGATCAAGACTTGGAACTTGATGGGGCCGATAAAAGGTAGAAATTCAGAAGTACTGTTTTTTGGGGAAAGGGCCACTTAAGATGGCTGTCTTTTTGGGGACATGCTGAGTGTTTCTCCTGTCCAGAACGATTACTAAATTATCGCCAATTACGCTTTTAAATCGCACCAGTTAAGATGGTAATTTGGGATTAATGGGTACAGTATTGAATTCTGCCCAATCATTACCGACAAGGCCACAAAATTGGACTCTTGCACTCAATTGATTGTTTCTCATTCAATGCTATGTACGTTTCATAATTTGCATTTAAGGTAAATCTAAGTTAAAAGTCGGAAAGAGGAAGAAAATAATCAGCATTGTGAAGTAATTTCATTTTTACAATGAGCCCGGCAACGGCATTTTCCTACAGAAAAACAAAAATGTAGCCTTGGGACACAGCATTATGAACGCTTGTATTTTTACCAGCAAAACTAATTTCAAGAAATGCTTTTCTATTTTTTGTTTTCTATTATTTTGTCGGTGACCATTAACTAATAATTGAATTAATAAGCCGTTTCATTGAAAATTTAGAAGCCAATTTATCAACCGATTTTATATTTTGTTTTATGGTGAGCGAAAATAGTAAGGTAGAGGTAATCTGTATTTTGTATTGTTTTAAAGTTATTGAAGTAATGTTCATTTTAAACAATTTCAGGGACAATTAATGTAAGACTAAGCCTGTCGTACTATTATAATCACAGTGGTTGTTTCTATGATTTGCTTTATGTAATAAAGAATTTTTGTGTTATATTTGCATGCATCTAAATCTTTTTAAAATTAATTTTATATTGGTGCCCATTCCCACCTTGCGTACAGGTATTAAGGGTATAGGACAGGTGCCCATTCTATTTCCTTATGGTATACGAACCATATGTTCGACTTAGGAATTGGTTAACAAAATTGCTTATACCATAAACAGGCTTTTAAAACTTCACATATAAAATATTCCATTTATTTTGCATTTTTCTCATGTTCCAGGATTAAATCTTCAAAAGTTGAATGCTTTATTTAAATCTAAATTATTTTCTGTTGGTACAATAAACTTGCTTATAAATCTGCTGACTCTTTATTATATTTTTTATCATCAATTTGCAATGTAATTCTCGTTTAAAACATCTTCATATCATCGCAAGTACTGTTGGGTAATTTATTCTTTACACTAATTAGAGCCGAGGTGTGATCATCAATTTCAATATCCTCATATTCTTCTTTAAGAGTTATAATTAATCTAGAAATTATAATGTATACTTACTGTTAGTTTTATTGTTTTAACGTTTTCATATGTGAGCGTTTTATTACCTGTTTCAATTACAAATACAATTTCTCGATCAATCTCTTTTTTATTGTTATTAAGAATCGGAATTAATAATTTCTTATTAAATTTCCTTTAGGAATTTTTATTGCAAAAATGATTGATTTATTATTAATCTCGCCAATCTAAATTTTAGCTGTCCTGATTTTTTTGAGTCAATATCTAAGTTAGTCATTTACTCTTGGAAAAGGCTTTCCTTATAGAGTCATTTTCCTATTTCTTTTAATTTTTTTATTATTACAAACCGATCTATTCTGATCGCATTTTCGATTAAAGCAAATGATTTGTTGAAATTCCCGTTAATTTTAATTTGTTGGTTATGTCATGATTATTTCTGACGATAATATTTAAGTGTTCTTCAATGTCTTTTCTGTCTTCATCGTCCATACTCCCGAATATGCAATTAAGGAAGCTCCCAACCATACTACATCTAATGTGGGATCAGTGCCTTAACCTGGTTTCTTATACTTTCAATTTGGAGAATGACAACGTTTGTTTTAATACCTGACTCGATTGTACTATTGGTTGTGTCCTCTATGTTGTTGATTATGTTTAGTATTTCATTGTGGTTAACCACGAGATTCATAGCTCTAAATATTATTGAAACGTTCAATATCGAAATTTCCGGTATGGATATTCGGCTTTGTTATGTGGTATTTCATTTTTTTTTTCCAATATTCTCTAACATTTCTTGTATTCATTATTAAAAACAAAATTCTTTATTTCTAATGGCTCAATACTATCGAATCTTTTCTATTAGGGTTTGACTATTATGATATTCCAAGTAAAACCTGATAACGTGTTTGGTTTTTTGTTTACATAAGTGTCGACATGAACACGAAAAGGCTACACTTTTACAAATTTTAACCCAATATTTTGTGAAAACTATTTTTTTCACTTTCTATATCAACAAAAATTATTTTGTTGTTTTTAAAAACAGTTTACAATTCTCTTTCTTTGGAGTTTTTTAGTATAGTGTTGCAATATTGCTATGTTATTCATAAAATTTTCTCCTTGAGTTAGATTTTCTAGAGACTCATTTAAAGCATTTATTTCGTCATTATTTGGATTATTTCTGTTATATTCAGCTTTGTCAAATTTTCAGTTTTGTCGAAATTCAGACTTTCGGTTTCTAGCTCTTTTATCATCTCTAAGTTCATCACAAGTTTTAAATGATTCGTTAAAATCAAATCCTAAACACTCTTCTTATAGTACGCTGTTATACCTAGAACATTTATTATTTGTTTTGTATTGGTGGGAAGTTTTAATTCTTGTATATACATATTTAATTTTATTCGGGTTGGGCTTGATCCCTTCTGGGGTAAATCGATGGTTCAAGAGCTTTGTTTCTTTTCTTAAGAAGATGCATTTATAGATTTGTATTTTCAACCTTGCCTTTTTTATTCTTTCCAATACCTTTTTTTATATTTGTAATGCACTCTTCTAGAGGCGTACTAAATATAAAAATGTTGTCCAGGTAAACGACGCAAACCTTATTTATGAGATCTCTCAGCTGGTTAACCATTCTTTGGAAAGTGGCTGGAGCGTTTTTTTTTAATGCCAATGGCATTCTTAACTACACGTAATGTCCATAGGGGTCGAAATGGCGGTTTTTTGCATCCTTCGGATTTAACCAGTATTTGAAGGATGCCTTTGCTAAATCTATGTATGTATATATATAAAAGTACTGAGCCCTTCATATTTTATCGAGGATACCTTCAATTTTTGTATCGTAAATCTGTCATTATAACCACAAGAAAATGTACATCACTATTCTGTATGTTATTAACCTCCACTGGGGCGGGATCGCTGAAATTGTCTTGAAATTTCATTCATTATTAAATGCTCTTTGTTGATCTGAATTTTGTCTATACTGTCTTGAATCGTTATTGAGAAACTACATTTATGAATTTTTGCAAAGCGTATTGTTGTGTAAAATGTTTGAATATATGGAATTTCTTCAGAACTTGGTCGGCTGTTGGCTGGAAATCGAATTCTATTGTTGAACCCTTTGTTGTCTTAGAAAGCTCGCTGCAACTCTTGTATGTTTTGTTACATGACTATTTCAATCTGTTCTAACTTTCGACATGAATTAAAAATAATTCTTCCATTTTCTCTCATAAAATTTCTTTCTTTCAAAGAACTAATTGCTTTCTTTTACAGTATTAATTTTCTTGTATTGAATTTATTTTTTTTTATTATATTTTTCACAGTACTAATATTTATTTTCTTTTACTATACTTCTAATATTTATTTTTGTTCTTCTACTCCTTTAACAAACAATCGGTTTTTAAATGAAAATGTTGTCATGAAATAATTAAAATCGATAATATTCATTTTTTGACAGAATGTAGCTGCAAAATGGTACTAAGCAGACCACTAATTTCTAATCTGCTATCAAAATTTAGAAATTAAAAATGACGGACCCAATAGTTTTTTCCATTTTAAGGGATTTTTATGCAAATTGGTGTAAACGTGAATCGAAGATTCTAATTTCGAATCTACTCTCAAAATGTGGGAATTCAAGATGTCGGATCCAATATGAGGACCACACTTTATTCTAATTCAACTAATTTAAATAAAATTTAGTAATCAACTAATTTAAATAAAATTTAGTAATAGGTACCATGATTTGAAATCCCTATCCCTATAGAGAAACGCTTAGTGAAATAATCCTCATGCTTTGACTGAACGTATTATACCTTCCAACTCAACATATAGGTTACTTTTTATTAGTATAATTTATAGGGTTTCAAAATGGCGGCCAACAATTGAAAATTTCAACGAATTGCCATGAAAATTAATTACTATTTGAGGGTTTTTGGAGATGTTATAATAATTGTCTGCTTATTATTATATAATAATGAATCCGTATCCTAACTCTAGAAATTAATGATGGCGGAAAAAATTTCAATAACAATTATTACCGAGGATAGTTTGCGGGAAGTATTCACATATTTACATACTCTCAAAAGTTTGAAATTAAAAATTGCAAATATCCTCCTTTAATGCAACGATAAAATATCAAATACGAAATGCAAAAAAGAACGTGAATGACCCTATATATATAGTATTTATTTAATAAAATGTAAAAGCACCACCAGGTGTGATTCTATATCAGGTAAACATATTTTATTAGTGAAATATCACACTTGAGCATTCGAGAAATCTTTAACTAGATAGTATTTATAATAGACCGGGTTAAACCGGGTTACTCAGCTCAATATATAAAATAAAAAGTAAAATAAGTATATCACATAAATTTGATTGTTTTGTGATTTGTTTTTCGTCGATATAAGAAATAAGTGAGTTGCAATCCGGTTAATTTCTGAACTTTTTGTAAATTAACTTTAATAAACGCGCTATAGCCACAAATTGAAACTGAATATTTTCCAAAGTGATTGCCAATAGCAACAAAAGCTCATAAAATCGGTTAAAGAGTTACCCTGATGCTTACTTGGCGGTTGAGATTGACAGTCGAGAGCATGCTGAATGCTGTCCGTATCGCCTATAGTATACAAACGGGACCCTCAACCGGCGTTATACAACTGGCGCCAATTAACATTTTTACCATTGTCGAGGTGGTTTGATGGAACAAGTCATTTCTGTGCGAAGGCCCCCCAGTCATCGTCCCAATCGGCATTTTCGGGCGATTCCAGAAACCCAATTTCTCAAGACAAACCAGCTAAGATCAAGCGGCAGTATTATATTATTAGCCGGTTGATTGACTAGTAAGCCTTAGGTGTAACAATTTTAAAAACAGCATAGGCGATATTTGCTCTTAAGCAAACTAATTTTTTCGAACCAAGAGAATACCCCGAAATTACCGGGTTGAGCAGGGTTACTGCTCAGGTACTCCGCCTCTGGCTATTCGAACCGTATACGCCGATCACCTAATTGAGATAATGATAAGTTTCAGTAAACAGTGAAATAGCTTCCGAGTTAATTGTGCCACTTTGCGCCGTTTTGACAAAGGTTACCGGGGGTCAATTACATTGCGTTCCAACAAACAGCATATGATGGTGAAGGTCAACCATTTTGCAGTTTCTAACTAATAAAACATAATTATCAATATATATTATTTTGATCGTGTACGCCTTTTTACTATTTTTATTAAATTTAATTCAAGCAATCTTATAAATATATGCAGAGAACGTGGAAGAAATTTGCTCTTAAAGGGATTGGATTTTTTTATATGTAAGATTTCTAAATATTTCATATTCGGATTTTACTAAGGCTTCAAAATTATATTCTTCAGTCAATGTGCATTTTTAAAGGCGGGCCAAACGTATTCGAACGTGTGCGCTGCTCTGGGCAATGAAACGTGATTTTAATTTTCGTTCCGCCTCCCCCTAAATTTTTGTCTTTCTCTCACGCGTGAGCCCTTTATTACTATCCACTTTGAGCAAAATCTGCAAGGTCGGTGGGCTAAGGGGACCAAGGTCAAATAAAGATAAGGGGCTACGTCACGAGTGTACCATCTAGTAATTCATGATCTTTGCCCTGAATATCAGATATATATGTATATATATGTATATTAATTGTTTTTCTGTGTACAAGCATCCCTTGAATAGCACGGTACTTAATGTATAAAAGTTACGAATACGCATGGTTAAAAATTGCGATAGCCCTCGAAAAACTCGAAAAATATGGAGTTCCCATTGTCTACAATTAACAAAATACGAATTTGAGCTGATTGCCAATTGATTCATTGCTTAAAAAGTAAACAAAAAGGTTAAGAAACTGCAGTAAATTTTTTTATACGGTCCCAGCACTTTCTAGCATTGAAAATTGCTAGAGGTCGGACAGTAGACTTTTTTCAATTGGATACCACTCCATTCTACTTATTACCAAAATTGCGTAAACGATAAAGGCATAGCAATTTCTGAGGTAAAATCATATCTACACTCAACGGAAAGGTAATTGCGGCTCAGCTGGTCAAGGTAAATCCGCTGAAAAACTGTTTCCACTACAGTGACCGGCAAATCCGTTTGTGCGCAATTTCTTATGTTACTCAGCAGCTTTTACGAAATTTTATTCTTGGGCTTCTTTCGGCCGGTCTGCAGACGGATTTTGGACAGCCCAGGCTTGAACGATGAGCAATTTCTCTATTTATAAAACGTTTAGATTTATGCCGCCCTCGAGCCCGCACGTGCTGTTTGAGAAATCGGAATAAGTCAAGTATGCCTTTTCGATAAAAGTTCTTACGATGACGGATCTAGAGTGCCATTAAGGAGCACTTAGATGGGCTTAAACGAATTTGCGACACCTCAAGTGCTTCTCAGACGGTGCAAGCATCCACGCAGCGTGTCTTGAACTCATAAATTAGAAACTCCATGCGTTGGAGTGGCTTCGAAAGGCAGTGAGCTTAATTCTTGGCTGAACGCCGAATTACAACTGAGTCAAGGCCGTTGAAGGTCGGATGTCCGCGGAATACCTATGAGCTATGAGCGCGGTTTATTCAACCATTTCCAGTCAATCGACGTGCACAACTCCGAGGAAAACTCAGCAGTTGTTTGCGCGCACGTCGAGCGCCATTTGGGGCTTCGGACACTATTTTTTAGCATGCATTCCGGCGCACCGAACATGTCATAGCTCACCTGGACAAGGCTCGCCGTTATTAATGGAAGACTCAAATTTTGATCAGTGGCACTAATAAAGACCAAGCCGCTGGTGGTCGCTGGTTAGGCGATGGGCCACGCTAAGGTCGCGTGGACGGTCAAGGGTACTGCCTTTCCAATGCCCGACGCATTCTTTCATGGAACCGTGCACTCGCCGTGTTTCTGGCGAATTACAGCACTCTACGCAAGGCTGCGGTCAAAAGTACGCATAATCCGGGAACTTCTCAGAAAGTCGAACAAATGGAAATTCTGATTCAATGGGAACTACTCAATGAAATTTTCGGCCAGTGAAGGTTTCGTTGTTTTTTCTGTCTTCGCTATCAAGATCTTAATTACCTTTTTGATTCTTGAGCTTTCGGCTGCTGAACACAATGCTGATCTGCTAATGGCTACGGTTCCATAACAGATTTCATTCTTGAATAATTTTATTTTTAGTCAAAACAATGACAACGAGGAAAAGCTGGTCATTTCAAAGAGATACTTTTTTGGTTAAGAACCACATTTTCAATTTAAAGACGTAATTGAAACTATCATATGATCTTTATAGTAAGATTAAAATAACACCGGGCTTCACCCAGTTTATCAAAGTACCATTGCGAATAATTCCTCCAAACTACGCTCAATAATTGTCGTTGAAATCATTTCAATAATTAGAAAAATTGTAATCGCCATATTGGATCAGCCATCTTTAAATTACAAATTTTTATAATACAATCATAGTTCATCGCATTATCTGTGTATGCATTTTCACTAAAGTCCTTTGAATTTCACAAAAGTTGCTCGCAATATTGATTTTTGCGATACTAAATTGCTAAATATAGCTAAAAGGTACGAAATTAGTAAGGTCAAAATACCTCTAGTATGGCCATTGGATCCGCTGGCTTCAATTTTTAAAGTTCGATTCGGATTCGCAATCAGTATATCCAAAAACGAAACGAACGAAAATTTTCATGGCAATCCCTTGAAATTTACAATTGTTGTTCGGAATTGAAAAAATAGTAGCGTATATAAGCTTTTTTACCTTTAGTCATAAAATTACAAAATCAAACTAAACCTTTGGGCGTGATTGAACAACAAGCATTCAAACAAACTTCGATTTTGTGTGTATATAGGGATGCATGTCAAAAAATCATGCTCGCCATATTGGATCCGCCATATTAAATTTCAAAGTGTTGAAAGTAGATTTGAAATTAACATTTCCGATTAAGCTTTACAAACACACATTTACATTAATATCCTTTCGATTTCTAAAACATACTTTCAGTCAAAAAATGAAAATTATTGCACCAAGCATTTAGTCGATTTCATATATGCATGTATAATACGGAGCAGTATTAGGGATTTCTGTAAATTATGCATATCTTCTTCAATAATCAATCATTTGGCAAACCGTCATAAAATGTTGCCTGTTGTATGTAGTTTTATCAATTAATTTATTTAACAATTTATATAGGACAAGCTTCACGTTTATATCAACCAACAAACGAAGGCACTTTTATATGCACTAAAAATGAAACGAATCATCCAAAATATCTTCTACCTTTTATTTTTTATTTGTAATATGTTATTCTCCACCAAAATCTAAAAAATACCAATGTTTTTATTTTTGACGGAGTATATTTTACAAATTTTCGGCAGGCATTCTTTATTATTTATTCTTTACTCTATTTTCGAAAGACGAGAATACATACATATTAAATAATTTTTATTATTAGGAATTAATATACAGTAATATATGTACATACATAACGGAGTGTTTCTAGAAACCAAATATTAAAAAACTCTTTACAAAACTTGATCTTCAAATTTTATAATTGGTTTTGCAGAAAAACTGATTTTAAAAACCTATACTACTTAAATGCAGCAGCAATAGAGAAGCCAAAAAGAAATATAGACAAATGCATTTCCAAAATATTTTTTATGACTAATTCATTTGTTTAAATATTCGGAAGAACTGAGGACTTAGTTAAATATTTGTCTGTTGTTTTGTTTCGATTCGAATAAAACTCGTTGTTGAAAAGTATTCTAATTTTAGTTAAACCAATTCGGTAATTGGTTCACATTTAAACAAAAACTAAAATGTTGGTTGTCCTAATTAAAAAAAACGTCTTTAAAACTTTAGTACATTAACAAAATATATTGGTTAACATATGATTCAAACAAAACCTTGTTAATTTGGTAAATGAACTTGGTTGAGTTTAAATTAACAAAATGAATTTGTTTATTATAGCCAAAAACATGGTAGGTTGAAAACAAGCTAAGTATTTGGTAATTGTAAGCCTGATTTTTGAATACCTTGTGATGTAAACAATATATCAAATCGTTCCTTTAACAGTCAGATAACAGTTCAAAAATTGTTATGCAATTTTTAGGAAGAATTTTGATAAGGCTTAGGGGACAGACGGGCGAGAAGGGTATGTACGTTAATTTTAAAAATAAATAAAAAATATCTATCTCAATCACATTTATTCACTACTTTGTACTTTAATTCTTTGGATATTTAACATTTATTATTAAGAAAAAAAGGAACATAAACTAAATTCTTATTGTATATAATTATGTTTTGAAAAAAAAAAATAAAGATTATCCGTTTAATTAATACTCAGCTGCTCAGGTAATTTATTAAGATAATCGAAAATTAATTAAAAATAGTGAGTCCAAAACTCAAACTGAACATGATATTTTCAGCATATTGTATTGAAAACATTATAATATTAATAACCCCGAATACAATAAAGTAATCAAAGTGTACTTATGGTCGAAAATAGTAATTTTTTTTTCCAAATTTCAATATTTATAAACTAAACACACATGTTACAGTACCGGGGAGTCAACGGCGGTATGACCATCTGTGTAGCAAGTCGAGCGATACTAGTTTTGTCTATTTGTATCGACTGAGCATCGATTCTTCCTGTCCTTTTTGCCCGCCCTCTCCATCCATCCGTCTTCTATTATTTTATGGCTTAAAAAGCAATTGTTTCTTATCTTTAAATAACGTAAATCAATGCATTTATGAATTAATTGTAGTCACATTTAAAAAATTCTTCAATTTAAAACATATTTTGCAGCCTGCTAGTCAAAGTGGATATCTTGTTGACCCTACTGTACATAAAAATTCATTGAAACCAGACTCTTTAATTTAAGAAAAATCCAATCACCAGAAATTAGGAAGGAAGTCCCGATGTTTATTGAAATTTTAATCTAAAATCGAAAAAAGCATAACATGACCCTGTGCATTATGGCAACCCTCATCAGCAAAAAAATTAAATATTTGCTTATATGGTGCTTGGTTAGATTTGATTAAACTAGCGATTGGGATCTCGTCGAATGTTGTGTAAATATTTAGGACAAGTTCAAATCGGAACCAACTCTCAGTCACGTTTTAATTTCTTTGTTCTTTGCAAATTTGACTTATGCCATAGTTAATGCAAATTTAAGCATGATGTGGCATTAACTCGAATTTAATGCATATTATAGTATTTCGTGATGGATATCCGTAAAAGTCCTTAAAAGCGAAGCGGCTCAAAAGAACGTTACAATTAATGACCTAGTGATCTTTATCGACTAGGAAGAATTATTGAATGTAAAGTGGCAAATCACACCTAGGTCAGTCGAAATGTTTTAATTATTGAGAGTCGACTGCCAAGGAGATTGACCTTCTTTGGCAATACCTGATGATAAACATATTGCTTACCACTCTTGATCCATTGAACAGACTCCGCAGAATTGCGCAATCCTAGCAGCATATTGATCCAATCGAAGTCGCAGAAATCAAACATTGACCACATGTACCCGATGTTCACTGACCGGAACGGGTACGTGTGGCGTGCGCTGCGGTTCTCACGGACAAGCAAGCATTTTGCCGCCAGCTGATTAACCGAAACGCAGCGCAGTACTCTCATTACGTTTTTCGACATGAAACTTTTGATTACTGCACCTCACCTCAGCGGATAAAATCATCATGCTTGATGTTAATCAGCCATGACACACGGCGATCGATGTTCCTCGGGCCCCAATTAATTGCGGTGATCTGCTCAACGTTAAGACTGAATGGCTGAATTGGTACTTTGGATGGTGGCAGTGGGAACATTAAGTTTTATGGGCCATTCGGTTAAGGGCGACCAGGTTTAGATTGGAATTTAGAATAATTGCAATTTATTGGGCTGCGTTTCATATTATTTGATCAAAATTGCATTACTTAAGTCGTGAGGGGTTATAAAGGTCGACGCCGACTTTATTTAATTACAATGTAATAACATTTTTTTCGCAAACGGAAGGCACGTTTCACGTTCCAAACTAGTATGTGTATGTATGATAAATAAATTAGGTGCGAATTTTCTACTTGAATTATAAACTATCGATTACTTTTTTATTATACAATCGTCCGTTGGCGAAAGCCATTTTACGATACTATCAAGCTAACACCAGAAGCTGATGGTTACACCGATTCATTCACCTTCAAGAAAATAATATCTGAATGCTGGTGCCTGTTGATTCGCGTCGTTAATTTGTATGCAATTAGGAAAACCATAGTTGATACCATCTTCCAGTCAAATCAATAAATTAATCAATTGTAGTTGTAGAAATTAATTGCCTCCACCTCTGTGAATCAATGAGGAAAAATACAAACTATTTTCTTGAGCATATATCACCAAGTAGGCAAGTAGAAGCCACAGGTAGGGGCTACAAAATACTTAAATAATGGGAGGAAATTTAAATTTGTTCTCTGCAACTATTGGAAATGAATAAGAAACTATTACGTCTAAGTATACGAAGTTTTAAAACTTTTAAGTGATGTACTCAGATAATAACTGATAAGCCAAAACAATAAAATTCAATTACTCACAAGCCACGCAAGTCGAGATTCTAATGGTTTTGCAAAAGAAGCGAAAAATAAATTTTCCGCGACTTTGACCTATATAAAATCATTTGTCATAGAATCTCAGATAATTCCATCATCGTGTTAAACGGAACTGAATAAGGTCAAGTACTTCACCAGCAGCAAAAGCAATAGTTTTAGCAGTAGAACATTTCCCGAGATTATCCAACCAATGGACACAATCCGCAGTCAATCTCGATTCAGAGAAGTTGACGGCCGAAGGAAATGTTCGGAAAAAGGCAAACAAAATTGCACGCGAGTAGGCAGATATATGGTCACGATCTCCTATCGACCTACCAAATACCGGAGATGAAGTGCAAATAGAACCATTTTGTATAGTTGTCTCTGAAATTGTTTTTTATTTTCTCCTTTGATTGGCGGCGGATGCCCGGCCTCGTGCGATTAAATTGTTCCCAAGATATGTTTCAAGACCAGATGGTGGACATTTTATTGTGGTCTTCATCAGCTTGTGGGCGGAAAATTGCATCTACTTTAAACTCATTTGACGCTAACTGTTGAAAATTATCTTTCAATGAAGACCATTTGACTGAGAATGTTTGATGGATGACCTTTGTGGGCACCCTATTTGGATAGTATGAAAAATAATGTCTATTTGTTAAAACGACAAATAGAATATTTTCAAGTAATCTCATTGTTACTATTTTTGGGAGTACCGCAGATTTGACACCATATGTCTGTTGTTAATTGAGATGATTGCAATCAATAGTCGGGAAGTAATCTATCTTCACATCATATTTAATGTTGCTATTTTTTAAATGGAAAAGTATGTTATAAGTTGTATAATTATGATGTCATACAATTCACTTACATCGAATTTCATATATGTATATGTAAATGCGATCGTGCAATTCAAATTCGAATCCGTTTGTTTGGATCACTACCGAAAATACGTTTAATTAGATTTTTATTCATTAATGATTTTCTCACAACAACCGTGAGACTTGAGTTTAATGTTTAAAGTTGCTCTGTGTAGAAAACGTAAAGCTACAGTAAACCAATGAGAGGAGTCCATTTAAGGAAGTGACTTTTCACTATAAAAAAGACTACTGAACAGAGTTTATTTAGAATCAATAATTCAATTTTTATAATACCATATGAATTCCAAAGTCACCGATTACTTTAGTATACTAGAGAACGAGAACAAGAGAAAGTAAATTATAAAGTTAATATAAATTACTACATTTGCGAAAACTATTCAAAAAGAAATTGCATCCCTATTTCCGCAGCATAAAATATAGGGATTCAAAATAGTGGACCCCAAACCAGTAGGGATTAACATCAAAATTGGTAATTGAGAACTTTTTGGTGAAATCAAAATCAAATGATCAAATGAAATTTAGAAATTCAAGAGCGAAAATTAGTATTAATGGTATTTTGAGGCTACTGGTATATTACATCTACTATCAAACATTATTTTTGTTTTGAGAATTGCTATAAAAACCTGCGACATTTGATTGTAGGCATTTCCATCTTAATTCAGATTGAATTCAAGGTTTTTTTTTTTTTTTAAATGGTAAAATGGGTTAAAAGAAAATAAAAAGTCTACATTATAATTAATACAATATTAATATATATAATACCACCATTTCGGTTTATTATATTAAAAACTCTATTTTCCATAGAATTGTACAATGTTCTTATTACATATTTCCAAGGAAATCTCGTTCCAAGAGATTTCCGAAGCTATTTAGATCTGGAGATTGTTATGGCCCAAAGATCATGAATTACTAGATGGGACACTCGTGACGTAGTCCCTTATCTTTTTTCGACCTTGGTCCCCTTAGCCTACCGAACTTGCAGATTTTGCTAAAAGTGGATATTAATATAGGGTTCACGCGTGAGAGAAAGACAAAAATTTAGGGTGAGGCGGAACGAAAATTAAAATCACGTTTCACCACCCAGAGCAGCGCACACGTTCGAATACGGTTGGCCCGCCTTTAAAAATGCACAGTGAAAAAATGTAAGCAGCCCGCATCCGTATATATGCTCTGAGTGTGCTACCTGCCTGTTCCCCATTCTCAATTCAGGATTTCCCTATGCTGGAACATTGCCTAATTGTAATTCATGATCTTTGGTTATGGCCAATCCAAAACTGCAACATTTTCGTCCTCAAACTACTGTTTAAAAACTTGACTGTATTAACTGCAGCATGATCATGTTAGAAAGTATATTTTTATCCCTCCATCCTTTGTATTATTTTTAATTTGGCGCTCCTCAGCATTTCTATGCATCTATCATTATTTGTGTGCCGTCCACTAATAAAAATAAGGCCGATTTGTCCATTGTAATAAATGGCTCCCCAAACCATGACACCTCCTATTCTGCTATGATGGCGGGTTAAAAATTTTTTCTCTTTTCGTAAGCCATGAAAATAGAACCTTTATTCATCCGGTCCATCGAATGTGCAGCGTTTTTCGTCTAAAAAGATTATGTGTCTCAACTCGTTCTTCCACGTCATGTGTGTTCGAGCAAATTCAAGCCTTTTTCTTTATGTCTCTGAGTTAATTGTCGTTTTTTCTTTAGGCGGCAACGTTATAGGGTTGGTGAGCTTTTCAGTATACACTGCATCGTGCGAATACTGACAGATGTTCCAACCTCTTGTTGAATTTTCCTCGATGTCGTTGATGCATTTAAGGCTGTTCCTAGGATTCTACCTCTCAGATGACGTTGTTGCTCTTTTCGTCCTCCCTAGTTGGGTTTCCCATAATTTTCGGGACCTCTAAGAAACTTGTCAATTACTCCACCACAGGAAGTTGGCAATTACTCCAGCACTTCTGTTGATTCTTCTACCAATTTCTCGATTGGAATATCCTTCTTATTTTAGTGCCCTTATCTTTCCAATTTCCTCAAGAGTGAGTCTTTTTGTACTTAGAAAAACATGACGCATCAGATGTATGGTAAAATCCCACAAATTAAAACTTCCGAGTTCTATGTGAAATGGGGTACTTATTTTCTTAGAATTCGTCATTACTTAAAATACCTGTGTTTGAGACTACCTACAATTATGTGTCGTGAAGTGTATCTAGAGTAATATAGCCAAATTATTTAAGTTTGCATTAATAAACTATATTAGTTTGGAAGACAGTTTCTAAAATCCAATGACAATTCAAAATAATATTATGTGATAAGATATTGAAATATAGTTGCTAATTTTAACATCATATAACTTAATATTAAAGACTTAGACGCATACCGTTTCTATCAATAAGCAATTCAAATAAAGGGTTCAATTTTGCTATCCTTCTATAATGCAAGGACACCATAGCAAGTATATACAAAACAAATGTGAGGTATTTATTTAACATTAGTAAAATCACAAATGCGGGACAAGTAAAAAATTCTTCATATGTTGACCATAGCAACAAAATTAGTTAGCTATGTTTTTTCTTGGAATGCTACGTGTATTATAAAAATGTTCGGAAGAACAAAAGACTCAGCCAAAAATGCATCGGGAACACAACAAAGAAACTTTGTCTTCTAAATTTACCAGGATAAGTATTGTTTGTTTGGTACATCCATTAATTGTAGTAACATGCTATTCGACTTTTAAAGTCGGCGTATTTTAATTAAATGGATCGAACCGACTTCTTCACTTCACTATATTTTACCATATGCCTTAAAATGTGTTAAATTTTACTGATTAATTATAGTACTTAAAAAGTACGCGATTTTAATCAAGGGGTTATGACATAAAAATATGAAGTGGACCCGAATTATTTAACATACACTTTAGAAATTTGAGAACTTCGTAAGGCTTAGAGTTCTTTTAGAAATCCTAGCCTCTTATCGTGCTCCCAAATATAAAAATTCGGTTTACCATAATTTAACATAGTTTAGACATGAATTGAGTTTGAAGTCTTCTCACGGATTTTGATGAAACTTTGTAGAAATGTTCGTTTAGAGTCAAAACATGTGTCGGTCGCTTGTATTTCCTGAGATATTTAATTTTGAAAACTGATCTGCGATATTCTCACAAATTTATGTTGAAATATATTAAAAAAAACCTAAAATTAAAAATGTTTCTATTTAATTTATGTAAATATTTAGATAAATGCGTTTGTAATTAACACTAGAACTACCGGCGCGCAAATTTCAAATTTGAATAAATAATTATTAATGGAAAGAGATTTTTGAATATGTCGTAATTTTTAATTCTATTAAACTTTGGCATAAATAAGAAGAGAATTATAAAAATATACAATTAAATGAAGGAAGGAATTGAGTACCAGCCAAATTGACTGGTTTTGGTAGTTCTAGTGTTAAACAGACCTAGCAATTATCTACCCATATTGAATCAATTAATCTTCAAAAGCGCACTTTATTTATTAATAAAGTTTAACCATATTATGCAATATGAGTATTTTGACGCGATCTAGAATAAGTAATAAATTTTTGGTATCCGGTTTGTTTACTAATTCGAATCTCAAAATGAAAACAAAAGTGACGAGCCTCCGAAACATGCGACGACTGAAAACAGAAGATGCTTTCTGCTGCGCAATATCATTAACTTTTACCGGTTTATCAAATCGACCTTATTAATCAAATAAATTATTGACTAAACACAAACAGCCAAAAAAAATTTCGAGCACAATTTTTACAATCAGAGAGGAATGTTACGCTAAATTGTTTGAAAAAGATTCAATAGATATTCTCGCATTTTAGTCACCACTTCGTTCCGCTTAATTGTAATCGCCTCGCCAGATACCCGGCACGTGGGAGGTTTGGAGCCGCATATTTACCCCGAAGTGGACAAAGTGCTAAAGTACGTTCTTCTCTGATTGGAGCCAAATATGTTTTCACCTGGGAAAAAATTTGAACGATTAGTTTTAGGATGAGATGAGATGAGTGGCGACATTAATTTGCATAATTTGTGACTAGCAAGCAATTTGTATCGATTCTCCTACGCTTTTAATCCGTGCAAGAAGAATGTGAACCCGTTTTTCGAGCTTGAGTCTATTTGTAGAAGGAGTTAATTGCCATTAGAGGATTTAGAGACGCAATTGAGTTCTTTTGCATTAATTAGGAGCTTTCCGATTACTCTAATAAAACGCATTGTGACATCACCTAAAATAAAGTGCCCATGTTAACCGTTTTTTTTTAAATCTATGAAATCAAGGACGAATTTAAAACAATAGAATCTTAATTAACAATTAAAATAACTGAAAACTATTCTAGTTTAGTCCGAATTTGAATTTATGCGATTCATTAAAAGGATCTTTCTGAACAATAAAATTTACTTTTGTTAGTTTTACTATGTATATCATCATACCTGCCAAAGCACGTTATATAATTGTACAACTTGAAATTCGTTTAAATTTGTTATTTTCCTTTTTGTTGGATACAAATAAATGACTTTGAATATCGAAAAATAATATTTTATTTCCATGAATATTTTAACTTTTATCGTACTTTCTATTTTAAACTATTTGTGTGAATATTCCCATTCTTCCGTCTTCTTATTCACTGATTTTGTTTTTGTTTTTGTTATTGCTATTGTTTTTTGAATTAATTAAGTGTTTTACATTTAATAAACATAAAATTAACTCGAAATTTCTTTACTTGACCTCAGTCAAATTATGCTGAGTACTTGAATATTCGAACTTCAAATACTTTAATATTCAATTATGCTTCTTTCACTGAATTTTAATCGATAAACTTTCTTTACTTGGGTTTTTGTTTATCAAGTAGTTTAGCTCTTATTTATCTCATCGCTCGCAGTGGGTCTTATTTCATTCGGGGTGAAAAATAAGACGGAAAAGAACCGGAAAAGAGACTGAAAGTTAAATTATTATTTGCACTAAAAGCTGACGGAAATCAGAATGAAAACAGACACTTTTCAAATATTTAACTTAGCAAGTAAGCAAGCTGCAAACGAACCGATATTTTTCAAATGTTCGACTTTAGGAAGGTATTTTGAATGAGGCGAAAATTGGACGTAAATGTTTTAAATTTTGTACTTAATAAGGAACTATGGTATATAGGGGCAGGAGTTATATCTTCTCGATAGAAGCAAAGACCATATACCCATATAACACGATGGAACACTAGTTTTTCTTAAATATATTTTTGCGGTCTTAGTTCTGTTGGTTGGCTACCTGCCTCACGAATTTTGCTAAAATTATGTAGTAATAAAGAGATATGTAAAAGAGAGTCATAAATATGACAGACAAAATGAGAATATTGTGAAAAAACAAATTAAATCTTAATAATGAAAATCATAACTAAAAACGCATGTTTTCATTTAAGAATTAATTTCAAAAATTGCAAAATTTGTATAATTGCATAATTCATCAAATTGTAAAATTTTGCTAGAAATATCAAAGCCACATACATACAGTCTTTAAAAATGCATAGTGAAAAAATTTGAATAAACTCATCCGTATTTATGCTATGTTCGCTACCTGCCTCTTACTTCTTCTTCGATTCCGATCTTTCATTTACCCAATGTCGTCTGATTTCCTGTCTAAAAACACCTGAAAATAGACAAATTTTACGAAAAGAAAAGAAAATAGTTACCTAAATCCAAGTGTACTGTAATGATAATTTAGCGAAACTAACATTTCATATTTGAAGTTTCCGTTTTAATTTTGTGTTTATGATAATTTTTCTGTCTGATTTTCATCACCTCCGTCCGATTTATATCTCTTGTTCATTAATTTACTCTATCTTCCGATCACTTTCCGGTTGCTTTTAAACCTTGGTTTATTACATGACATAGGCATGGTGCATTGTCTAAGGCAATTTTAATTTGTTCGGCGTACCTCAGACCAATCACTTGGGTCCTTTTATTGGGTCTATTTATTTTTTATATTAAATACCTTTCTTTGTCAGTAAGCGAGCATGTCCTTCCTCTTTTTAATCTTGATTCGACGCTTTTTTAACCCTTTGACCGCATTTGACGTAGCACAACGTCATGTAATTTGTTGGTCAAAGCCGCACATGACGTTCTGGTACGTCACTGAAATTGAGAAAATGTTTAACATGGCAATTCTGTTATATTTGAGAGTAATTTGTTACCGTTTTAACGGAAAACATGATTTCAATATTTTAGTAGAGTGCATTTCAAAGTGAAGATGATGGCGAATATAACGCCCTAAAAAATGATACTGATGATGATTGCGAGATAACACCAAGAGGTAGAAGACGTGCAAGATAGTGAATCTACTCGTGAAGAATTAGATGAATAGGTTTACGAAGAAAGAGATAATTTACCCAATGTAAAACGGTTTTCTGAAATACCTGGAATAAATCCTTTGTTCCAACGACGGTTAGGTGATAATCCTAAAGCTTTAGATATTTTGAATAAAGTTCTAAATGAAGTGTTTTGGAAAATTATAGTAGAAGGGACAAACAGATATGCCAGACAAGTGATAGAAAAGGAGGGTTTGGGGAAAAAACGGAATGAAAGATGGTTTCCTATAATTTCAGAGGAATTAAAAGCACATATTGCATTATGCATATTAATGTCCCAAGTGAAGAAGTCAAACTTATAAATGTTTCTGCTCTTACAGATTACTCTATGTCCCAAAAAATTAAATGTGCGCCAAATGCAAAAAGTTTTTCAATTAAATTTGCGGTCAAAGGGTTAAGTTCTAGGTTCAAGTGGCTGCCAAAAGAAGGCACGCTTAGGCCAAGGTAGGCCCATTGTGATACCACGTGGGACGAAGCCCCCAATAACTAGCCTTTGAACCATTTGGACTCTTTAATGAACTGCTCCAGGCTTCTAATCCTGACGGAGCTCAGTTCCGACAGATCATTAAAGAAAGTGGAGCCCAGGCTCCGATTTCTCCGCACCGCTAGTGCTGGGCATTGACACAGGAAGTGAAGGATGTTCTCTTCCTCTTCCTCATTGAGGCAACTTCTGCAGAAGTCATGCGTGGTCACCCCCATCCTATTGGCATGTTTGCCGATGGGACAGTGGCCCGTAATGACCGCTACTACGTTGCTGATAGCGGCTCTTTTGAGCGAGACCAAGTTTCTAGACCTGTTGCGGTCGAAGAAGGGCCAGATAAATCTGGTCGTTGCGCAGGTGGGCTCGTTTCTCCACCTGCGATGGTCAAAGGGTTAAGGAGGAAGTACTTTTAATTACACTATTAACGGATTTTCAGACTAGACAAAACTAAAAGCCTTGAAGTACGGTTGAATAGTTTTTTTTTCTTTTGATTTGATTCCATTTTATGCAAAGCTAATTTTACTCTCGGCTTTATGAAGGTTAGATTGAAAGAATTTTATGATACTTTCACCACTAAAACTCTCTTTTGTACAATATGTACTTTCGTTTAGACAACATTTTCGAGTATGCTGGCTTGGTCTGGTCTCCATCCTACGGGAATTATCTCAATCACGGAAATTTCGAAAGTTTTTCCAGGTACTGCAATCCATGGAAAAACGTAGGAAGATTACCAAATTGTAAAGTAATGGGATCGTTTATGAATATGGGTTTAATAAGCAAATGAACAAATAATGAAATAAATTGTTAGATTTGAAAAATTTAAGTAAACTTGAGTTTTTCCAATGAATGAATAAAGCATAGTTTTCTCTTGTAATAGACCTTACAAATTTAAGAATAAATTTTTTTTGAACAAAACAACCCTTTGCATAAAAGCAGCTAATTGAAAAATTAACATCAGCTTTATATAATTATGTATGTATTTCGTTTAATAAATTAATATGTGTAAGAGAATATTTTAACTGTCTTTCCGCTGACAATATTCAAACTTGAATCATCCAAATTGCAATTCGGCTGGAATTCCCTCTTTAAAGTCTATTCCCTTTAGCCACAGGTAGTTTAAGCGGTTAATTTAACAGCAAACAGCTTCGACACAATATAAAAAATTCAGAAAAATTAGTAATCCAGTTTGGCAACTGTGATTCTAACGCAAATATCTGGCGTTATAATGGTCATAACAGATGCTAAACCGCAATAAAACATTTTTAAAAATTAGCATAAATGAAGCGCTTTAGTAGAATAGTTGAGACAACATTTGTCTAGCAAAATATTAATTCGAATCTGGGTCAAATCCTCATGGATAGTGGGTTAAAACTAAAACGCGTCGTGCTCTGAGCCTGTAAATTTTTTGGAGGAATCCACTAATGCCAGTTTGAAGACTCCCCTCGCAGCTGAATGAGTTAAGATAGTTGTGAACAGTTGTTGGATCGTTAATGCACAAAAACGAGCTGTGAACCTCTGAAAAAAAGTCAGATTGAAATCACAAACCGAATGTATCGGCGATAATAGGTGTTCTTAGAGAGGATTAGAAAAGATTAATTGGCTTCTTACTATAGATGGCCTGGTTTCTTACAAGAATTTTGCTTGCTATGTAAAAAACCGAAGCTCTCTTAATGAAGACATTTCCAGCACACAATCAGATTTATTTTCAATTAAAACTTGTGAGGGGCAAAGATCATAAGATTCCCTCTCCCCCCCCATCATTCAGCTAAACAAGTAGTCATTTGGATACTTGAGTCGGCTATAATCCAACGCGACTGTGCCAACCGCCACGATTCCAGAATTCAGATTGATTAAATCATCTCAGGCTGGAATTAATTTCAATTATGCAATTGAGTTCCAATTGTTAGATAAGCCCCTCTCCCCTTGAGAAGCAGCTAAATCCGCGCACGTTCGTGCCTAGAGGTGTGCACGAGTTGCTTTCGCGATAATCCAAGTGCGCATCTCGTTGTGCACCGGCCAACCACCTAATTAAATATTTCAAATTTATCAGGTGACATGCGATAATAATTTACCCATTTATCACGAATTCTCGAATTGCCTGTTGCGTTATTCGATCTCGATTTTGAAAAGATGTCCCGAGTGTTGAGTGCATTCTGCCATTCTGCGGCCCGGAGACAAATTGGAACCGCCTAAAACAGTTTTATTAGATTTCTAGTTAATTTCCGTTTTATGGATAATTCGTGCTTGCATCGCTTTAATGTTGTACTTGAATTTTCGAGCAAGCCACACACCGCGATTATCTTAATGGATGATCACTCGTTGCTGCGGCATTGAAAGTGTACGCTATCAGCCAATGTTGAGCATTAACAAAGAGTTACATATGTAGGTACTTTGAATTGGTGTCTCGATTGTTTTCTAATAAACGCCAACAGGAGTCCGATCTGGTGATACAATGGATTTAGATTTTCTCGTCCTTTTTGTACTACACTTTGCAATCAAAAAGTTAAACAATTAATGCGATCACCTTTAAATTGAAGTTGATTCCACTTTTATGAAAAATTCTTGAACTTGAAATAGTTTTGATTTTGATTTTAATTTAACCTGAAACGAAAGAATTTTAATTTTAAATGTGAAACAACTTTTATGGGTTGATGGTATGGTAGCCGCTTTTTAATTTCCATTTAAAATTTTTATTTAAAAGTTTTTAAAATTAAAAAAGATATTTGTGCCTGATGTGACGCTAAAAAAACATCATCTCAAATGACCCATCTTGGCGAAGGATTCCGAAAATTATGAAAAAGTAAATCAAAATGTATCAACATCTATTTGAGCGCATGTAGCCCTTTTTTTTTGTTTTTTTCAGATTGCTAAAGAGGCAAACTTTTTTTTTAGTTTAAAGGCTTTTTTTATTCAATTGGTCACTTAAAGTAGTAACTATTGACATTCGGCTTCCAATCGGTTACGCGCAGACTTAATCACTGCGATTACCAAAATTATTATATAAGAAATAAAATTTAATATCGGCTCATAAGTCTTAAAGAGACAAACTCGAATGAAGTGGTTCTATAAAAACGCGCTGAAGTTTTTACTGCGTTTTTCTTTATATTAAGTTATGTTTTTGTTAGAATATTGGATACCTACATTAAATTATTTAATCCTATATGACGTCATCTTCAGTATCGCCTTGTTTTGTTTTTTTGAGGATCTTATCCGTGCGATTGTCTACGTTGAAAGATTCGACACCTGTGCTGCAAGATAGTGGGGGTCCTAACCGATCACGCTGCCTTGTTTCACTGAAACGACTGTAACTAAACATGAACTTATTATCATTTATTTGATTTACCTTTCCTTCCCACTTGAGAAATCTTTTTTATGTTGATAATGCGAAAATGTTTACGTGTCGTTTTTAATTCAATGTTCTTTTCAGGGCCATATAGGATCAATTACTTCAAAGCGGGTGCAATCTTAAGATTCGTTAAAAGGTCTTTTGAAGAGTTTAATGAAGCCTTCATATGTGGTTTAGTGTATTGTACTTTTGAGGCTCATTTTGGAATATGTATGCTAGTCTGGTCTGATATCCACTTTAGGAGTCTCACATTAAACGCCTTGGCTCTGTTTAATGCCGATACTTACGTTCCACTTTTCAAGGTCTTCCTATTTCTTCCTTTTCCAACTATTTTACCATCGAATATCTTATAGCTTTCATGAAGTTATGACGTCAATGTTGTAGTCGATGAAATTTTATCTAAAAGAGAAAGAACTTGTTAAAAGTTGTCGAAAAGAAATGTTGAAAAGTTGACTTACCCTAGACTGATGCTACTCGTATATACGTATACGCGCTCGTTACTAACAATTATTCCTAAAAGCTAAGCGATGCACTTTACTATAAAAGTGCAAGTCTGATGACTGCGGTCACTTGATGCATCTCTTGTACCAATGAACATTCGATATACAATACATCCATATATTCATTTTTTGTTATCAGATAGCGGTCAACAGATTTGCTCTCGATGCGGGACAATTTTTGTAAAAAAAAGTAGGTCTTTTTCCTTTTGCTCTTGTGTTACCGGTTACAATGTCGCGTTCGTTCAATTTCAATTACCAAATATTGACTTACATTTAACTAAAAACCATATCAAAGATTGGTTTCCTTAAGACTTCATATATTACTCTGTAATCAGCATCTATGTATTAATAGGCGTGGGAAAAATGTGTGGTGCGTTTTAAACTCAACTTACTAACATGTAACCTACATCACTAGGTAAAAGAGAGACGATTTGCAGAATACAAGTTTTATGCTTATCTATAGTGTTTAATAAGAGTAGAAATTAATTAGAAGTGATATGTTAATTATAACAACAACACTATGGGAAGAGCATTCGCGTTTTGAGGTATGCAAACCGGTTTTAAAGGGAAGAGGTACAGATGGAAGGGTAAATCTCTACAAAGGTGTTGCACTTTGGACAGCAAATTTACAACGCAAACCAAACCTAATTAATACTAGACCTACCAGCGGGCAAGCCTATAATTTTAACAACTTTCTGCACTTTTAATTTAATACGCTTTCAAATTTGAATAAATAATTATTAATGGTCAGTATGGTATGGTATGTCGTAATTCTCAATTTTATTAAACTTTGGCATAAATCAGAAGAGAATTACAAAAATATACAATTAAATGAAGGAAGGAATTGAGTACAATTAAATGAAGGAAGGAATTGAGTACCAGTCAAATAGACTGGTTTTGGTAGTTCTAGTGTTCTAGTGTTCGCACTAAATGTGAAAACAGCGGCAAGTGTGTGAGTAGCGCCACTTTAAAAAGTGAGATGCAATACATTCTGCTTGTGAATTCAAGCTAATCGAACGTGTTATCAGTAAAGTGCCTTTTTTCAATTATTTTACTGAAAGTGGTTTTGTTTTGTCGTGTACATTTTTGCCAAGTGCATTTGCATTTACATTTTGCATGTAGTCGAGAGATCTATTCGACACGTCTATTAATGTACTTACAAGTTTATGAATAAAAATTCAATTATTTTCTGTCCAAATAAAGTTCAATTATTTTGTGGTCGAATTTCAACCGCCAGGCGGGCCATTTTAAATAAATAAAGTCTTTAGTATAGGAAAATATTTAATTCATTTTTCGTTGAATAGCCCAATATTTCTGCAGTCAGAATGGTTCATTTTGGAAGCATTTAGAACGTTTCTAGGCTATTTTGAAGCAGACAAAAAATTTGGATTTCAATATTGAAATAAATAATTTTACTAGAATAATGTATTCTACTTATCAACTCTTGAGTTATTGAGTGTTATACTGATATTTAAATTTAATATTGACGTTAAATGTGGCACATCCCTGTTAACGAAACAGTTAATTTTAATATTTAAAATGTTAACAATAAGAAAGAAGAATTCTAATTTCAGTTTTCAAGTACAAAGAGTGCTTTTATTTTATTTAAATAATACACCGCGTACAGTATAAGAATAGACAATAACAAGACCTGTAGAAATTCCGGTAAAAAAATATATAAAAACTTAACCGGTAATCTATAATGAGTTATCGCAGGATAAAATGCAGTGCAATAGAAACAAATAGGACCACAACGGCTGTGGTGATGCCTAAAATGTACATATGCTTCGTGATCTCATTAGCTGTTTTCTTTATATTAAGCACAGGCGCAATTATATCCACAGCCGATGCCAAATCATCCAAGTCGGGAAGACCTTCCGAGTTCATCAAAACATCTGTTGGGTCAATCTCTAGGTCAAGAATCTCCTTAGCCTGATCGCAGGCAACTTCGGGGGTCTCATTGCGGAATAAATATTCGCAGCACTGAATACCACCAAACTCCGGTACCCGGAAAAACACCCGCCGAGGTGGTTCACTGATTAATATTTCCTTGCTGGCAGTACTATTGGACAGACTATCACAGTAGATCTGGGTTCTCGCTGCCACGGAACGTACAATATCATTCCGGATAAATTCCTCGATTTCTTTGAATGAGCTTTTCGGATGGCACCATACACGCGATAGGATGGTACCTTGGAATTTTATAGTTCCTTCAAATTTTTCCAACTTTGGCGCAGTAGCTTGGGATATCAGTTCGGTAAGAAAGACGCTCGCTCTTAAGGATTCAAATTCTTCCGAGTTGTTTTTTTTTAGGTAAGTCTCAAGCAACGTATGTTCATCAATTTTTTCGTTTTGGATGAAAATTTCGCTGTTTTGTATATAAAGAACGATGTTGTCCAATGTTTGCTACAAAGTAAGAGAAGTATATACGTAAAATTAAGAGAATTGAATAAAGTGCCTATAATATAAAAAGGTTTTTGACATGCAGACACAGAGCGATTAAACACTTTTGAGAAGATAGTTTTGTAATCGTTTTCATTATTTGATTTTTAAGCCCCATAATAGTCCAATCCTCTCCTCCCACAAACTTATGAATACCATTCACTGGTCAATAGTAACTGATGGAACAAGCGATTACTAAATTATTTTTATATGATTTTCGGTGCAGGTCTGAATAGAGCACAAATATTTTTAATTGAATCGTGCCAAATATGCGGAACGAAATCGCGCTTCTTTTAAGTCCACATGATTGGTATATGTCTTAAAAATCGTTTAGCACTCAAACGGGCAATTTGCTTAACTTACCACAAAATTATGTTCAAGGCTGATGCTGCCTTCAGTCTCCACCAAAGGAAATATATCATCAAAATCATAGCTTGTTTCGATTAGACGCCAATCCGGAGAGTTCTTCACAAACTTCCATTCCACAGGCGACAGCGCATTAGTCCTGTATGTTAAAATGTTTTGATGAAAAATATCATGCATACATATTTCAGATAGTAGTATAAATTTTTTTTCTAAAGTTTCCTTCCATTTTCGAAAAATTACATTCTATCTATACATTTAGAGATAATGTTCCTGTTTTTATTAATTTGCTTATAATTTTGAATTGTAAGTTTTAAAATTCGTTCACACTTTTAATTCATAATCGGATTCCTTCAAGAAGAAGGCGCAGTATCACTCTCCAATCAAAATAAAATTCGACTGTTAATGCAAACAATTTTTGGGCCTGTCAGAAGAAAAAGCAAAAATAAAACACAGTTTCTTATGTAAAATACCCCCAACAATATTTTGGCGCAGCTTTTTAAAAAGAAAACCTGAACCTAGCGAAGTTAGTTGGTGTTACTTCACTCTTTTCGTCTTTTTTATTAAAACCATATTTCTCTTTCCGCAGACACCTGCATTATTATTACGCTCATGTACAGGGCTTTTACACTGTTCAGCATTTCCTTAGACTGTAAATTCAATTCTATTCATATTAGAGTAGACCCTCATATAAACATATTTGGGTTAATGAGAAAAAGTATGATGGAATTTTGTAAACTTGTACCAAAGACTTAAAAAATTAATTTTATCCATATTTGCAGCTTCACCCAGCCAACCCAAATTCAGTCAGACTTAAACTAGCCGTAAACAAGTTTTCGGTCTGTTTAAGACCAAAAATAAATCGATTTTTTAGAGACTGTGAGAAACTCATCATTATCTACTTTACTTATGAAGAATTCGATTTACCGAAGTAACCTACGAAAGAGTATAAAAAAAGCTAGTGAAATAGTCGTTGTTTTAATTATTTCAGTTGTTTAATATTTTTACACGAGTCGAATATTATTTTTGAAAATACTGCCTACAAAATAATTTAAATTTAAAAATATGTTGTTTTTAACTATAATTCTTCAACATATAGCAAATATTGCAAATACTTCCACAACAACTGTACCAACTGCGTACACTTAACAAATATAACGAAATATTTCCGCCTAGTTGTATTAGCATCGTTAGGACGTGTCGAATACTAAAATTTATATTTTCACAATTGTTTCTTTGGCAATTGCTGAATTTTTTTGTAATGCATCTGATATCGTTTTGTTCAATTTAAAAATTGTTTTCGAATCAACTTGCCCTGATAAAAAATAAAGAAATTAAAATATACTTCGATCCGTTCTTGAGGTATCCAAATAGAAAAGTAAAATAAGAATTTATTTTTGAAGAGTTCCCTAATACCTAATTATTTTTCGTTAACTGTAGATTTCCTTGTACAAATTATTTTACTGTCTACAAAATTCCCTCCACATTTATTTTCATTGGCTTTCTAAATCCTCGTCGTTTTAAAAATTATACGACTATGAAAATCGAAGTTACTTTTTATTCTTTTTTTTTGGATTTCCCTATAAACAGGGGCCGGCATATATTGAAATTGGCTTATATTAAATGAAATAAAACAGGCTGAACTCAAATTACGTAGGATATAGAAAGGCTCAATTCGCTAAACGGCTCAGATTATTCTTCAAATTCTAATTTTTCTAATTTCCTTTAAAAACTAGTAAGCTTGAATGGGATATCGAAAAATTAAAGTTCTCTTACTTTGTGTTGTAGCTTTTACAAACGAGAATTTTCGTGACCGACGAGTAAGAAAGGATAAGTTGATCTTCAATGTTCTCTGGTAAGCGCTCCGTGGCATTGTACTTCATCCGCTTGAGCGAACTGAAAAAAAATCATTATAAGGCCAAATTTCCTAAACCTCTTGAGGGCTTACCAATTGGACGTACGGATAACTCTCTTCAACGACTCCAGGTGCGACTTATTCGTGAAAACATCTTCCTTGCAGACAACAAACAAACCTGACGGGCGTCAAAAATACACTTGGTTACGCAACGGTGCAGAGGAATCTCAGACTTTAGTACCTAAGACGAAGAACGAGCCAGGGATCATACGAGTGGCGCTAATCAAGTGGTGCACCAGAGCCTCCTCACCAATTTGCTCCGTCATCTCCTCGTTCAAGGGCTCATCTTCTTCCGGCTCCTTAATGCAGATGCTATCATTGCTGGTTTGTGCAAAATGGATCACGTAGTCCTTCTTCTCTAAGGAGGGCTGTAAATACGCAAAATGTCTACAGAGTACACGGGGAACGGCGAAAAAATTAGGAGCCCTACCTGCCCGATGATCAGTCCATGCGTGAATTTGCCCGTATCAGCACTTTTGATCAGGTAATTTTTTAGTGATTCGGCTGCGATTATTGTGCGGCTCATGATTTATTCCAATTATTTTTAGACTTTCCGGCAAACTCGAAATACTGCGAGATATTCCGTAATGACAGCTGGGAAAGTGGAGTGGAGAGAACTGTCAACATTTGTTTACGTGGGGTCTCTACTTATCGCTCCGTGCTGCCTCTTGTGGCCAGTAGCACTACATCGTGGTTCACTTCCTTGGACCGGTACAGTTTAAAAAGAAATGCAAGAACGTAATCAAATTAAAATCAAATGTATTCTGAACTCGATGAATTTTTTGTCACCTATGGGGTAAATTGAATTCGCTGTGATAGCTTTCTTTTCGATTTTGTTATATATGCTACTATTGTGAATTCTTTTCAGATATTAAAAAATAACGGTTCAGATGGTACGCAGTGAAACCACGTAACTCTAACAAAATTTACCAATTTAAAGCTTAATATTCTATAAAAGGATCCCTGTGTCGAAAAAGTGTTGCAATGCACTCCATTTGTAGGAGCCACATGGTTACCCGTGGTGAACTTAAAATTAACCTAGGGCGCCCTGATATTTTAGTATCTCATAGAACGCTTCTAAAAAACCAAATAATAAGAAGAAAAATAAAGCCGTTAATTCTATTTGGGATTTGGGGCTAACTAAATTTATATAAATCAGTAGTTAGTGTTTAAAAGTTCTAACATTGCGTTTAAAAGTAGTAATTTAATAGAATTGTAAATAAATTAATTGAACTGAACTTAACTGTGTTTAAGTCTGTACAACGCAGGTTCCTTCGTTTTGCCCTACGTGAGCTCCCCTGGTCTGACCCTCAAAACCTTCCGCCCTATGATAACCGCCTTCAGCTTATTAACTTGCAGCCTCTATGGAAGCGTCGGGACCTTGCTGATATTACATTCATCCATCAGCTGCTTTCTGGGGAGATTGATTGTCCTTCTCTGCTTCAGCGGATTTCTTTCTACACCAACCCTCGTTATGTTAGGTCGGCCCCTCTCTTTCGCCCTGCTTACCACCGCACCAACTACGGACTTACCGAGCCTCTCGGAATTCAGAATTTAAGTTATTATTGAAAAAAAATTAGTATGTAAAAAAAAATAAAGTTAACAGATTTAGCAGTAAAGCGCTATTACTACAAAAATAAAAAACCTAATTTTACGAATTCCGTTGTGAAAATAAAATAATAATTAAAACTAATAGAATTGGGAATTAATTCACGAAATGTTTACGATATTTTTTCAATAAATGAAAAAGAAATCTTGTGACAATTAGAAACAATTTTGAAATATTATTAAAACAGTGAGTTTCAAGTAGAAGAAAATATTATCCATGCTGGTATACTACAAATTTTTTCTCGTAACAGATTTTAATATTTTTTTCCAATTTTCATAATTCTAATTTCTAAAAGACTAAACGTACACATTTGTGCTAATGTCCCTGAAGAGGTTAATTCTATTAATTAGTTATCCATGGACTAGCGGAATTTAATTGATTAAATAATTAGAGCTCCATTAAATTAATATAATAATTAAATTGGACAAATTATTTAAATTAGAATAGTTTCTAGGGTTATTTTAAGTAATACATTCATCATATACAAATTTCCTTGTTTATATAATTTATTTCAAAATTTCAATAGATTCTTCATACTTCTGTTTAATTCTCTTTCAAAGTTAATTACTATATTAATTTAATAAAGCTCTATTTATTTTATCAATTTAATGTCGCTCGTCTAAGGATAATAGAATTGCTAGAAATAACCTTTTCAGGGATACTGGCACAAATGTGGAGATTACGTTTTTTTAGAAATTAAAATTATGCCTACTTGAAACTCACCGCTTTAAAAATATTTTAAAGTTGCCTCTGATTGTGACAACATTTCTTTTTCGTTTATTGGAAAAATATCGTAAATATTTGACAAATAAATTACCAATTTACCAATTTAATTATAGCTTTATTTTAACAACATAATTTATAAAATTAGATTTTTATTTGCATACTGTATACTGTGTGAACTTACTAATTGTTTTAAAATTTGTTTTACATTCTGAATAGTTCTTGATAAAAACAATAAGTGAACATGTGATCAAACACAATTCGGAACCTTTTTTGATCTAAAGTTCTTTCCTGAAGAGTCCTCTTATGCACTCTTAAACACAGTTAAGTTTAATTTAATGAATTTTGATGTAAAATTTACATTTGATTAACCCTTTCACTGCCATATGGGTGACATACAATAGCATTCAGCTATTGTATGTCACCCATATGGCAGTGAAAGTGTTAAAGCGAAGTCAGACTAATCATATCATTAAAAAATACACTGTTAACCCATTCATATTCAGCCACACATTCAGCTATAGGCAACTACGAGATATCTCGTCATTGGCAGTGAATGGGTTAAACTACAACAATGCACCGATGGTTGGTAAAGGTATAATTTTTCTGTGTAGCTAATGTGAAAAAACTGAACTAGAGCTCAGACTCGATTTTTGTATAGAAAAAATAGTTTCCAATTGAGATCGAACTTGGTTTTTCCATGTGAAAATTAAGATAGCTTTTAGAATTTCTTTGAATAATAATCCAACCTGTACTTCTCTGCGTTTGTGCCCTATATTCTATATTCTTATGTTGTTTATCAAACCTGTGCTATGATATAATTCAAAATTGAAGGTAGAACTCTGAAAGAAGAGGGTGAGATAAAAGGATATAGAGTAAGACGACATTTTAAACTACATGATTCATTGATTTTGTTCTTGCTAAATTAATATTTTCTAAAAAAATTTGGAAATGAAAGATTGAGTGGCATCGAGCTGTGTAATTATATTTGAGATTGAAGATTTGAACAATTTATTTACATACATATTATATATTTTTAACTCCTATATATTTTGTACTATATTTACTCTATAGAATTTTAGAGTTTTGTTAATTGTAAACTGCAAACTTTTGAAAACCAGGGTTAAGATCACTATAATTCCAACGTAAAGGTGTAAAATGCATGGACATTCTGGAAATTAATTTGTTTATATTTCTCGGTGTTGTTTGCCAAGAAATTATTCGAATTGTTAACTTATTCCACTGGCGGCAATAACTTTAAATGCAGTGACCACCAGATGCATAATCGTATACTGCCGTAAGAAAATCGTTAAAAGTAAATAACGTGCGTATCAAGGTGACCGTTGGTAAGCAGTAATCCATAACTCAGTTCCACCCGACGAGTTCGATTGTTTACATTATCCTAAATGCACTACGAACCGTCATAAAGAAATTAATGAAGTCATATCTCACGAACCAGCACCTAAATTTGCATTATCGTAAAAATCTACGCAATCGTGTAATCAGCGTAAGTGTCTTAGCCTTCGCTGCGCGTCGGATTTATCTGGCATTTTGATTGATCCCTAAAACGGCAGTGTAATTCGATGCCTCACCCTCTGGTGTGCCAAATGCACCGCTTCAATTACGCTGAAAGCGGACGATCTCCATTTTTGGCGCAGTCGCCAAGTCTCTAAATACAGCTCCCCGCCATTGACCAATTATGACTCCAACACCAAGTGAAACTATGTTTCTGTGTCGCGGATTAGACCTTCAGTCCAGCTCCTCCCGAGCGCGATAACTTTGACGTTAATAGATGATCTAAGTGGCAGTCATACGCTAATTTGTAGGTAATTTACTTATTGCACCTTAGTCAGGTCAGATCGATCTCCCGATAAGGAAGAGGTGCCCCCGAGAGCTGGCTCGCCTTTCAGCACCATTGTTATAAACGAGGCGAACTTGCAAATTGCTTAATCTTTGGACAATCAGCTCCGTGTCTTATAATCCGAGGCACGTACTTGGATTAAACTGATTGGTTTAACTTTTCCCATTTTTGCTTGATGGACTGAGTCATGAATGATTTACTGCCAATTCGCAAGAAGTTGGCTACTGACCGTGGACAGTTTGTTTTTCCTGGAAGAGCTCCGATCTTTATCGATCTGGCATTATGGTCGAGCGACATACTGCACTCTACCTGCCTACGCGGATTTTGTTCACAATTTTTGCTAATAAATTTCTAATTATAAAAATAATTATAATATTTATTTACATATGCACAGGGTGTCTTGGAAAGATGTACCCCACTATATGCCAATCAATTCTTTGAATTGTGTTCTGATCAACATTTGTTTCGAAGCATCTCTTCTAAAACCACTCTTTCACAAATTTTTCATTCAAAATTGTTTGCAGAAGTGCACTCAATATGAGTTTCAAACTCTCATATACTAATTTACACGAAAATTAAGGTCTGCCTTATTGAATATATCGTATTGAGCCTAAAGGATAGTGTTAGATAGCGAACAGTTCTAATAAACAATTGATTTTCTTTAAATTTATAGCGATATATCTATATATTGTAGCACACAATCGTACATATAATTATAGTAAAATAAATTTCGGGTATATTTTATAAATTAACCTGGTTATACTAATTTAAAACAATATTAATATGTTGTCCTGTACACATTCAATCAGATGTGTTTGAGTCATTTTTCATTTTACTTTAATGTTTTTTATTTGAAATGTTGTTTCTTATTTATATTCCTCTTCCCAATAATGAAATATAAAAATAAATTACGCAAATCTTCTTAATAGTCGTAATTTTAATTAATATTTACTGATTCAGAAATTGTTCTTTAAATTTAAAAAAAAAAATCTTAAATTTATTAAATAACAATGCCGTTCTTATTTAAACGAAACAAATTTTGAAATTAATGTACCTAATACAATATATTTTTTTAAAAAAGTTAAATACATATTTTATACAATCTGAGAAATTTTCCATATTGTAATTTTATTTAGTTAAGAATTTCCTTTTCACAAAGTAGCAATATTAAATGAATGTTGATTTTAAATTTAAATGTTGCCTAGTAGGGCCCAATCGGAGAAGTTTTGGCGCTTGAAATGATCAATAGGTTTCAGTTATTGAGTTGAAAAGACCTTTGCGCAAAATTAGCCACAATGTGGTTTGAGATATTTCCAATTCCTATGAATGGCGTGGAATCGACTGATATGGCTCATTTCGAGCTGAAGCACTTACGGCTGCAATATTTTCAGTACTCTGACCGGTTGGATGAACCATGTAAAAGTTATAAAAAGCACTAAGCAAGCTATAAAATTGGAAGTACTTTAGAGGAACTCTTTTAAAAGAAAAAAGAACAAAAAAACAAAAACAAATTTTCAATCGTAACGAAACGTGCCTCAGATGTATTTTTGTACATTATAATTTGAAATCTATGAACGTAAATAAATGTTAGGTTAATCTTCTACTTACTTTTTTAAATAATTTAGAAAATATTAGAGCATAAAGAAGTTCTCTAATCAAACAATTTCTAAATCATAATTTACTATTTCGAAGCTAGGTAACTACAAACGAATTACGGTGAATAGTGGTAAATAAATCTTCAAAAAATGTATTTGGAATGTCGCTTGAAATGAAAAAATATATACGATAGTTAAATTTAGGAAATTGTTTACGTAAAGTGAACTAAACGTTTTTGTTCGTTCAATAAATCTCACTTAGATAAGAAGCGTTTTGATTTAAATTAATAATGTAGTGACGTAATTTATAAAAGAAAATAACTTGAATTCACAAAGTAAAATTTTTCGTTAAAGTGCACAGTGGAGTAAACTATCGTGCCAAAGGTGAACCGAGACCGAAAAATCCACGCCAAAGTCGCTCAAAAATCAAGGTCAAGGACAGTTTTCTTCGATTATCGTGGTGTGGTGCATTACGAATTCCTTCCCACTGGCCAAACTGTCAACAAGGAATATTATTTAAGTGTTACGCGTCGTTTGCGTGAAGCTATTCGCCAGAAAAGGCCAGAATTATGAAAAGACAACACTTGGATTTTGCACCACGATAATGCACCGTCGCACACGGCACTGGTTCTTCGTGAGTTATTCGCCAAAAACTCCACTCATGTCGCTCCACAACCACCGTATTCGCCTGTTTTAGCACCGTGTGACTTCTGGCTGTTCCCAAAGCTCAAGAGACCACTCTAGGGGAAATCGTTTTGAGTCGATTGAACAGATCAAACGTGAATCGCTACGCCCATTGGTATAGATTCCTGAGGACGACTTTTTAGCATGTTTCAAAGATTGGAAAAAACATTGGCATAAGTGTATTGTAGCTAGGGGGGATTATTTTGAGGGGGACGAAATCGAATTGGAAGAATAAATAAAAATTTTTAATTTTAAAACAAAATTCACCTTACTTTTTGAACACAGTAGTAAATATCTCTAGTACATTTCAGTCGTAAGTATAACCCTCAAAATGCCAACAAATATTAGAAAGTAATATAAAAATATTTAAAATTACATTTAATACCTGATACTTATTAAAATCGAACTTTTCATGTATTGCATTACCAAAGTGGTATTAAAATCTGTTCTAACATTGTTGTCGTAGACATTAATTAATTTATTTCTTTTAGTATGCATTTTTTTTATTATTGCAAGAGTTTGAAAACTAAAAAAAGAAACAATAGTTCAATTTCATTAAAACTTTTTAGCGTACACTTTTACTTGATAGTTAAAAAAAAAAACGCGTTGGCTATCGATCTCCGATATATTGGTTAATCGCAGTAAAGCACTCACTTATGAAGTGCTTTAAGGATTTAATAATAATTAAGTGTGCAACCACGCACTTAATATCACTGTAGAATCAGACAAGAGCCGTTTGCTTAGAAGTAATGAATTCTCTTATGAAATATTTTATCTAAGTAACTCGTTTACAATAGTAATGGCTTAGAACCGAGAAAGGAATTTGCTGATATCTCCAAAAATTGTGCTTATTTTCTCCTCACTTTTAAACTATTACTTTGTCCTTTCTTTTCATTCCGTCTCTTTTTCGAGATTCAGAAGATATCAAGATTTAATAAAATGTGATCATCTGACATAAATTTATTTTCCAGTGGTAGATGAGCCTATGTGACAAATTACGAACAATAAATAATACTTGAAAGAATAGCTGTGAAACTCTTACTATTGACAAAAGGTATGAGTGCTTCCTTCAACACTTTACTTTCCGGTAGGTAAATAAAGCTTTACTTATCATTGAATTTAGAACTGTTTAAGGTCAAGTAATTTGTTCCGTCATTCGCAAATAAGGGGTATCACTTAGTAATCTATACAGCACCATAACTTCGTGCATATTAATTGTTCTACTGGAATGGTTTGCAATAAAGTTAAAATTTAGTTGTCTAAAAATGTAGTTAGACTTGGTTACGTGTTTGACTAAATTGAATAAAATCAAAAACACATATGTAGAAAAATGCCCAAATTTCATACCTTTGCTCTTAAAGAAATTCAAAACCGGAAACTCATATTAATTTTCTATTGTAAGTTAATTCTAGTTCTAGAATTAAAAATGCCTACAAAATTATCCCACAGCACTTGAGCTAACCCACATCGATGGCATCAGAGGTCACACTTCCTTGTAAGTTGAAATATTTGCAAATGTAAAATTCGCTCCGGTACCCATAATTAAGCTAATCACAGCCGGAAAGATTTCCCATTTAAGTCGTCACCTCGACAAATAGACACGTTAGAGTGGTTTGTTCGGCTGTCTTTGACGGAGCATGCAATTTTTCGATAATCCAAGTTCGAATCTCATCGAGGTAAATTAATTGCCCATAAGGTGGGCAGTTAACGAGATACCAGCGACAGCGCGAAGGCGGTCACCCCGGGCCGTGAACGTTCTTTAAATTTCCAATTTTATGAGATAATTTGCGCAGGCACAACGATAATCGTATCTATGATTTTCCGCCCATAAATTGATACCACACTGGGCGCCAGAAGGATATAATCTTGTAGCCAGGGGCACTTCTAGGGGCAACATATGTAGAGTATCTGAGCAGTCGTTGAATGAGTCGTAAAATTGTTATGATTCGCAACTTGCCGGTGTAACAGAGCGCGAACAGAGGGGCGATGATGGAGGCTGGAGTCCAAAACGGTTGCTCACTTATTATCCTTTTCGTTTGACTATAAGTGCGCCATAAATTTTCCGTTTACTATTTGGGCAGAGGTAGCGCGGCGCAAGCCCTGCAGAGTCCAAAAGTGGCATGGGCGTCCTAAAAATAGGACCCTATCTTTGCACCCAAGTTTGAAAAGTGCAAAATTAAGAAAACGCATCAAGCGCGCACCAGCATCAACTTTCGGCAGTGGTGAGAGGGTGGTATTTTTAGATTTCCGCTAGCGATACGACGCGTGCGAACGCAGGGCGTAGCGTACGTCAGACCAATTCCAGAGGCAGGTAAAGTGAGACCTGGATTATGACTCCCAATTAGAAAAAACATGACGCAGCCCGGGAATCTAAAATAGGAACAGCAACAGGAGTTCGGTTCTAGATTTATGGGTTAGGAACATGACTTGCGCCGCACCAAAGTAAATTAACACCAATTATGGACTAGTCTAATTTTGGATGTTTTCTTAGTTCCTCAGCGACCGTATCCTCGCACTAGAGCAGCGTCGTAATGGCCTCCTTTATTGAGCCTGGTTCGTGCATAACTTCTACGCCTTAAGGGCCCCATCAGCCATTTGTTGTGACGCTAATGGGCCCTTAAGGAAGATTTTGACGAACCTCTTCGGTGGAGAATGATCACAAGATAGGTCTTATCCAAAATGGAAATCACACGTGAAGATCATCCGTGAAGTGCAGTTTATAGTCCGGACAAGAAGGCGTCTATTAAGTGACTTTCAAAGTCATTTTCGAAGAGATTAATCTACTATTGAATGGATTACGAAGCTTATGTTGAGAGTTAAGACGCGACCTGTACTAGTAAGCAATATTAAGACTTCTTAGCCGAACGCAATGAATGTGCACTTTTGGCAAAAAGCCATATTTAAAACATATTTAATTTAAAACGAACGCCTTAAAGGGTGAAACCCTTAAAAATATGGTTCTCGGAATTATTTTACAAATTGCGCGACATCAGTAGCTATTGAACCAATTTTAACAAGCTACATGCCACTTGAATATTATCTACTACAAAATTTCAAAAACTGAAACAAATTTTGGTCTAATAATATTTTTTTCTTCTAATCTGATCGAATAAAAATTGTAAATTGTTTTACATGTTGCATGCACATTAAATTATTTATTTCCAAAATATAAAATGGCTTCACAAAAGTTGTAATTTTACAGGCATTCAAGTGTTATTTTACACTAAATTATGAGTAGTAATAAAAATGCTCATAATTCAGAAAATAAAATTAACACTGTTATATGTATAATTTAATAAATTTTTAATAAAATAGCTTAGTTTCTAGTTTTTATTATGCGAAAATTAATATCCATTTTATAAATAAAACGCAAACTATATTGAAAAATTAGTACTAATAGAAACGTGTTATATGGCCCATTACCGACACTCTTTGAATAGAATTAAATTTAAAATCAGCGGTAGTGATGGCGTTGTTATTTTTACTTACTAAAACAAATCTTTTTGTAGTAAGTGCTAAATATACTAAGTCGAGGTGTGTATTTAGATACGAGATACGTAAATGTGTAAAACTAATTTCATTTTTACAATATTAAATAAAGCAAAACAATAAATTAAAAGAGTCATCAGGTAGCGGCGTTAAATAGTGAAATATGACCCCTACAGGCAAATGACTTAAACCATTAATTTTTAATAATAGCATTTATAACAAAAAAGTACGAAGTGGAAAATACCGGCTAAGTTTGAAAACGTTTTAAAATATTTCAAAAATTTACCCTGAAGAGACTACGTTATACCAAGCTCTACACGAAAAGGATCAACACTTTCATAGTGTCTAGAAAGTTTTTAAAATTTTTAAAAATTAATCATTGGTGTTATTAAATGGGTGGTGAATTCAGCACATAATAATGATAATATGAACGTTTCTAAACCCGAACATGAACGCTTCTAAAAATATCTACTAATTTTTGCAAACTAACTTAATCACGGTCTTTACAGGAACAATTATTTCAAGTTGGATCAACAATTTGGCCCTTTGAACATGCTACATATTTAGGAAACAGGCATTTTAAATTGATAGTTATTGGAAAGAAGAGATTTATAGAAAAAATGTTGAATTTTTATGAGGTTTTTGAAATATTAAAAAATGCGAAATGTATGGGGGTATGGGTACTTTTAAATGTATGCACTTAAATCATTGTTCTTGATTCTGAGTGTAAATCCCTTATCCCTTTTGTTATTAATAAACCGTTTGCGGTCGTATGTGTACTCTCAGCCACCAAAGCCTTTTTACCATTCCGGTCGTATGTCTGCTCTCAGCCACCACAGCAAGGAACTATACGAATCGTATACTGTATGCATTCATGTATCAGTTTACACTTTTCCTATACGAACCTCAATGCCTAAAGGACCTATTCACGAACCAATATGGTGCTCTATCAATTGGAGATAACGAAAATTGGTGGCACAACTAGTAGGAGATTTTCGTGACGGAGCAGATTCAAAACAAGGAAGACCATCGACCTCCGATAAGGAAGAAAGACTTAATGGAAAACTGCATATATTGCGACATTGTGAAAATGTAAAAAGTAAGGATTGTATTGTATGTTCAAACAGAAAGATTAAGGGTGGAAGGCACCAAACCAATTATTTTTGCGATACTCGAAAACCTGGCCTGCATGTTGGAGAGTGTTTTGAAAAATATCACACGAAGGAGAATTATAAAACATAATTTTTATACAAAAACATATCACAAGATGAGTGTATTGAATAAAGATATATCTAAAGTTCACAAAAATAATTACTAAATCTTGTTTATACATCGTAAACTTGCGTGTTATGTATCCCTGCTCTATCGACGGAAATTAATTCCGACCAGTACGATACCCATCTCCAAATTTAATCCGACCGCAAAGGGTTAATAATAATTAATTTGTGTTTATTGGTACCTACACTAAAAAATAAATTGAGATTTACTGCAGTTCATGAGGTAAATTTCATACCATTTAAATATCACCTGTTGAACGCTGGAAATGATGGGCTGAATTTTTTATAGCAATAAGGAGGCTTTTTTGTTGGTTTCTAGAAAATGCCTAAATGCTGTGCATTTCATTCCGAATTAGGTAGTAAGTTCACTACATATCTAACATATCTAATTATAATTGTACACATGCTATAATTTTAAGTATTCCCTGTGATACTATATGTCATTTTAAACATACTCTAGTAGTAGTAGAGCTACATAGTGTAGATTCCCCCTTTTAAAACCCAACCCATTTTGTTTTAAAAATAATAAAATTTTTCTCTTTAAACTTAAATCTACGCTTTCTTACGCTTTTTCGCAAATTGAAAATTAAAAGACACAATTTATTTAGTTGCCTTCAATTCTTTTAATAATATTCAACAAAAATTGTTTAGAGTGTACAGAAAAATCGTAACCACTTCATGTACTCGCATGAATCAAAATGGTATTAGGAGTTTTGATATTTAAATATTCATAAAAATATATGTGAAAATAAAAATGAACTTAATTTAGTAAAAACGCACAGAATTTTATATTGAAATGGCACAGTAAATTGGGAAAAAACTATATTTTGTATAACATTTTTATGCTGCCGATTTAAAAATATCACAAGCAAGCTCATTTGTATTTGTATAGTCGGGATTTCGGGCACTGTGCCTCGTTACTAATACTAATACGATACCAATTGGGCCCCAACAAGGGGCCGATTATTTCTATTGGGTTTTTTTTTGTTAATAAAAATATTAATTATGAAAAATCGCGGATTCTTTCAGGGCCTGGAAAAGTAATTTCAGGTGGAAGCTTAAAGCGTTACCTATCTTATAAAAATAAATAAAATTTTAAAACTTTTCAAAATATACCGTGAAATTGACTTACTTTCATAAATAAATTATTTCCTATAATAAATGGTGAATGAAGACCATCTCATGAAAAACTTCTTCGCTATACATGGAGATAACGAGTTAAAGCGATAAATAGTATTTCAAATTTCCAGATGATAATTCATGTTTTCAAATAAAGCACTTTACAAACTTCTAAGGTATACCTTTATTTTTTACTTACTTATGTGTATTATTTAAAAATGGTCAAAATACGATGTTTTGTGCTTTTTAATTCTTTTTTTCTCAAAATTTAGAGGTGATTGAGCATTTTTATTTACAAATTCATAATCTACAGAAAAACAACTTAATAGAAATAAACTGCTGCTTGTTGGCGAAACATATTAAATTTATTGATCAGTGTAGCTTATGTTTGCTAAACGGCAAGGTCGTCCTAATATGCATATAGCAAAAATCTTGCTCGATTCCTTGGCAAGACGTGGTCAAGTTTGCCAAGTAATCTCCCACGTATCATACGGCGTGCTCCCCAGAATAAATTTGCAAAAGACACTAAATGTAATTTATCGCCCCGCCAAACACCTAATGGCTGCAACTTAATTTTTCCGCCTGAAACAATGAAATTAGCAATTCAATCTGAGTAATGGTCCAATCCCACGGACATCAATGGCTTAATTCCCATTCGATTGGCGCAGTCGCAACACTTGCAAACGAATTAATGGTACGGGAAAAATGGCACCGTTGGAAAATTTGGTACTTGGTGTTTTTTCTAAGTGCCGATACCCTCGGCCAAGACTTTTTTTCCAGACGAGCGAGTGTCATCAGGTCGCAGGAAGAGTGCAATCAATTTTCCGAGCGTTGCCCTAACAATCACCACCGTGCCGACTGACACGCCAGCGCGCGGTTCCGTGTGGGCAAGAATTGTAATAACGATCGTCTACAAAAAGTCCGGCGTTTCGAAACAGAGCCCTAGGTTGAAAACATTTCAGCTGTCCGTCTGACAGGAATCTGGAGCCTTTCTAGCCACGCAGTTCCGCAGGGAAAATATCGCCATGATAAATTGCACGTCGCGCAGTGCTCAATCATTAAGAGCAGCTCGTGCGCGCGCAGCCAGAACCCCCCACTAAATTTGATTTATTTCCGCCCTTTGATGTTTCCTTCCACTGCTGGGCCCCCGCGGAAGAAGGCACAAGATTTTAGCGCATCAGCGACCGCTCAATTAATGAGGTGTGCAATTACACTCCATGGCGGGGGCACGGGACGACAGCTGGTTCAAGTGCAAAATTACATCTTTTGCTTTCAGCAGGTTCTAATTAAACGTGGACGGGCGCACTATGGTGCGTATTGTCGCAATGGTTCGCAACAGCACTTGGGCAGTGGGCGTTAGCAATTGATAGAGCACCTGCCGAATTTTGTTGCGCTGTTAATTAGATTCGAATGCGCGAGTGGGTCGTACACATAATTAATTTGTATCAATGAGCTCGTTGAAGTCATTCCGGCTGCCTTGGGACAAAAATGCTCGTCTCCCGGACCAAATGAATTCGTCACTTCTGGTTAGGCCTCAAACTGGTAGGCGAAAACGAAAGTCGTGGGAATTCATGATCTCAGCTGAAATTTTATTTGTGGGAACCTTTGGTTTCCCAACTGTTTTATTGGCTGCCCCAAAATCGATGATCGAGTCATGCTCGGTAGTAAAAGGTATTAAATTTATACTAACAAATATTTTGAGAACACACTATAAAATAAAATTTATATTCCTCTTCATTAAGGACTAGAACGCATAAATAAAAGCAAAATAATTTGCTTAAAAGTGTATTTCTTATTATCACAGAAACCGGAGATTTCTATTATGCTGTAGAATATTAATCAAGTATCGTTTCGGATCTCCACACCGCTCTTCGCCTCTACATCACTTTGCTGTATACTGCGTATTAAAAAAATCGATGACTGAACATGAACAAAGGGTTGACACTAACGAACCTTCTTTGCATGAAATTTTATAAGAATTATTGCAAGCTCAAAACTGCATTAAACATGCAATATGGCATAGATTTTTTGGTATCTGTGTGAATAAATATTTTGAAAATAGTACCTTTGACAAAAATATAAATTTTAGGTATTTTAAATAAATAATGGCAAATTACTTATGTCCAAAATGAGCACATACAAAAATTGTAACAAGAAAAACTTATGTTCTGTTAACTTTGTGTCAACGTAACGATGTTTCATGCTACTTGGCCCATTCAATACGTGTACCATTCATGCAATTTCTCATTATGTGCGAGGTTTGTTCAATAAATAAGATGACTTTATTTTTCTTGAAAAGTATTTATTTATCTATCTAATATCTATTTTATCCCTTTCAAAGTAATGCACTTGTGCCAGCGCTTTTTCTAATCCTGGAAGCCTTGAGCTTTTCCAGCGATGCGGTCTATATCTCCTTAATCGTGGCAAATCTCGCTTCTTTCAAAGGATTGGGCTTTGGTTTCGACATCATAGCCATATGCCAATGTTTCGTCGCCAGTTATTTCCTTTTGTGCAAATCTATATTGTTGTTGACGTCATTGAACGATGCTCATACGGCGGATCTTTTGGTGAAAATTTAGCAATTTCGGAACAAACTTCGCTAATAGATGTTTCATTCCCAAAACATCTGAAAAAAATGCATGGTATGAGCCAACCGAGATTCGACAAATACCACAGTTAGCATTTCAAGTGTGTTGGCGGACTTAATCTTATATTTCATAAAATATTTTATACATATTCTTTGATCCATTTTTTTCCATATCAAAAAATCGCCAAGTACACCAAAACACGTCTAACTTTTATATTTGTCAAAAACAAACTAAGTATGCAAGTATTATCAGCCATAATGCCAATAAATGTTGGGGAAATGTGTATCAACATAACAAAAATCGAGAATCGAATGTATGTAGCCTGCGATATTTGAAAAATCACCTTATTTATTGAACAAACCTTGTGGTATAAAATAAAAACTAGCCATTTGGAGAAACAACTAATTTCACATTCTGAGCTGTCTACTCTGCTTTGAGAGATTGTCTTTAAATAAACAATGGGGGGGAAATTTACTATAGGCAATTAAATTAAATTTTTGAAATAAAAATAAATATCAATAAATACATAAAAATGGATATAATTATAAAAATAAAATTCTTGTATGCTCTAAGTTTTCAATAAAACTCATTGACCTTGTGTAAAATTTGTCACTGATTTTTCTAGACTTTTATTTGATTTTAGTTACCTCGACCTCATATACGAGTATACAGAGTGTTGCGTTCAGAGTTGGGCGTAATCAACTACATCTGATTCATCAATCATGATTACTTTTAATCATTGATTACATTCAATCAAGATTACATGCAATCGTTAATTTTGATTACAGTAATCAGTTATCAAAATTACATTATTACGTATAATTGAAAGATGTTGGAAAAACTGAACAGAGAATATTTTTTATTATAAAAAATTGGTAAAGAAATATTTGGAGAGCATGGAAGCGCGATTTGCATTGTTTGTTTTTCTCCTCTAAGGTAACATATACAATACTGCAGTTTCTGCTATGCATTATCCTAGATTTAAGGACAAATGGATTATTTATGTTAGTATATAACCAAGATCAACGATCTAAGGTCGATTTCTCATTATATAGCGGATCAGGATCGGGACGTATCAATGCTAAATACATATACTGAAATTGAAATTGTTTTTAAGAAATATGCATATATAACATCGTCTTACCGTCCTCGGGGCACATGTTTTCTCTTACTCATATGCAATAATGATCAACTTACCAAAATAACATAGACTTTCACAAGCTAATAATAATTAATCACCTAATATGATTGCGTTAATCTGTAATCGAGGTTGACAATTATAAATTGTAATCGTAATCCTTAAAATTACATTTTGCCCAACTCTGGTTGCGTTAAAGACTGAACATCTATATTCCAATCAATTTTATATCAACTGTTGTTCTTTGCGAAATATCGTAGAAATTTGGTTAATAACGTGTTAGAAAGCTGAGATTTCAGTATTTCTAAGCCTACCTTTTACGATCCAATCTATCAACGAAAAACCGAGAAATGCCGCATCAAATTTCCACAATGGCTTGTGCTGCCGATTATTTATATATTGGGAGATTAAAATTTTTTTTTTTTTTTGAAAAAATCTTTTTTATCTTGTGGCCAAAATACGTTAAGTGAGGCTTGTTTAAAAGATTTCGTGTAAATTGGAGATTTTAATATTAAACTTTAGACTTTTCTATTGGACTTTGTTTCCGGATATTCGTATTTCTTTTGGATATTAATTTTTTTTTGGGTATTTCTCTTTTTAATTATGTTTTCTGAAAAGAGTAAAAATTCAATAGAAAAATTCAAATCTATCTGGAAACCTGGTTTTGCAATGATATAGAAAATTGTCAATTGCGATTTTATGGCAGAAGAACCGATTTTAGAGAGGAGGAAAGAGTCTCTGAAGAAACGGCAATCAGGAGACCATGTAGAATTGATCTTAGCGTTGTGGTCTGATTTAGCTGATGCATGATTGATTAATTGTTTCATTGTCATATTCGAAATGTATGGATAATTTCTTGAAATTCCGAAAAATCCACCCTGATAATAATTTATAAGGACAGCAGTTTAAAATAGTAAATTGTGAGAAAACAAGATATGATAGCTGATTCCAAAATTATCGCATTGTACACATATACCAGGTGTAGAACTTAATTCCTGTGAGTTATGTTTGTGAGACTTTGCTTCAGCGCTTCGAGAGAAAGTCTTTCTTGCATCGCATAGTAACCAGCGACGAGAAGTAGATCTATTTTGAGAACAGCAATTCTCCTCCACGACAACGAATCGTCTTATACAACAAATGCGGTAAAACATACGTTGAACACACTAAATTGGAAAATTCTAGCTCACCCGCCGTATTCATCCGATCTGGGCTCGTCCGACTATACCTCTTTTCATCGATGTCACATGCTTTTAGAGAGCATCACTTCAAAACTTATGAAGAACTCGAAAATTGGGTTGATGACTGGTTAGCTTCGAAACCGGAACAGTTCTATTGGAAGGTTATTCACAAGTTACCCGAAAAATGGGAAAAATGTATATCTAATGACGGTGCATACTTTGAATAAAGAATATTTAACAGTTTTCTCATAAATATTTCTCATTTTGGAAAAAAAACCCACAGAAATTAAGTTCTACACCTGGTATAAGTGGTAGGTAGACCTTATATTTTTCTTATTCAACCGAAAATTTTAAAAATCGGTCAGAATATATTTTCATAAAACCTGTATACAAAATTTTTGACTCTTTTTTGTAAGAATTTGAGTAACATAATGGGAATTGCATCGCTCAGATATGTTTTATTATCCAAATAGAAGCAAAATACTTGGCCACTAATTTTTGGTAAAATTAATATTAAGTTTTATATTAATTTAATAATTTAAAAAAAATAAATTACTTACGTATTTTACGATATTAAAATTTCCAATTATTCATATTAGTCAGTGCTTTTGTTTTCCTAATATGATACTAGCTGAGGTTCTGTCTTGCATTCGTCTAGCAAGGCTCTGCCAATTATAATATAAAATATTTATAAAGATTAACTGTAATACCTCCTTGAGTTTTTTCTTTATTTCCTAATTAACTATGTTATTTTTTTTAGTTCAGTTGAAACAGGAAAGAAACAGAAGGAACATATGAATTCCAGAAAAAGTCATATGAAAGTTGCTTAAGATTTATTGAAATATTTACAGATAAATACATTTTAAATTTACGATTGAAACTTACATCTACGTATACATTTTGAAAAGACGTAAAAAAATTAAGCATGACTTTTTTTATTAAAAAGTAGGAAGGCTCTAAAATGCATCATCTCGCTTATTATATATTTACAAGAGTTTGGGAGACAATCCCCTCAGAGTAACTTTAAATAAATGAACACTGGAAATGTCACAGGTTAAGAATGTTTCTGCATGCATCTCTCAAAAATTGAGATTCTTTAAACGCTCTGTCTACAAAGTAGTAGAATATTTAAATTAATTTTTAAATATATGTAAGCAATCACGCCACTGGGTTACCGAGAGCGTGACAAATTAGTACAATTAAGTCCTCTAGAAATCACGTATTGGCGCTTAGCTGTGGTAAGGGGTTAGTACCTACGCTGCGCGTGTGTTTTGCAATTACCATTGCAATTAATCACAGACCACACCCAGTCAACGTAATTCGGCACTTTGGCGTATATTCCAAATTTATTTTTTTTGGCACAGCCATCGCCGAAACTTGTGATACCAAATATTGTCCAAGGATGGTTTGGTTTTGTTGTGTCTCGACAAAGTAGTGGTCCTCCAGAATCGCCAGCACATGTGTCGATGCGTCCGCGTTTATGACCAGCGCAAAACATATTTTTAGTTATTGTATAGTCATAATAGACAGCCTTACAGTTATCCATTGGAATTATGGGAACCTCTGCTTGATGTAAGACACTGGTTCCAGCCTGGTCACGATTTCGTCGTTTACCCCATCCTATTACCGTGCATTGAACATTTTTTGGAAGTGGTTGATACGTCCTTGGCATACATGAATACCCGATCCAGGTTGACGAGTTTACTGCTCTGGGTAGTCTGCGTAAATAAAACAAAAATGTTGTTAATAATATTTAATATTTTTTAACGTACATTTGCATATACGTAAATAAACAAAATTGTTTAAACCCCAATTCCTATTTATATATGTAATTATCAATCCCATTCCAAATGTTATTTATTTTTTTCCAAAAAGTTCTTTATTTACATATCTTAACATACGATATATGAGCTTCTTTTAATTGTAATAAAAAAGACTTATGAAACAGCGCAAGGTATGCATAAAAATCACTACACATTGCTTTCCAAGATTATTGATTCCGAATTCACTATCCGAATATTTAAATGGAAATTAAATGGCAGTTTCATTATGGCGCCCGATAATATAAAAATTCATTGGGTTTAGAATTGTTGATTTCTAACTTGGTTATGGAAATTAGGAAATTGAAAACAGCGGGTTCAATATAGCGACCATCATGCTATAATTCACTTTCAGGAAAATGATGAATTTTGAACCAACCAACGAAAATCCTTATCTTTCGGAAAAACTACTGAATGTAGTGGTTTAGAAAGACATTAAGAAGTGCACTTGCTATCAAAGTTCAAAATACAATATAGAACTTTAACCAATTTTACTTCTTTTATCCATAATTATTTCCAGTAATTTTTCATAGAAATTATTAATCAAATCATAAATAAGTATAAATTCTTTAATTGAAAACAAATAAATAAATAAGGAAACTACATACCTCAAAAGAGCAATATCACTGTCCACGGTTTTCTTGTCATAGCTTGGATGTTTGATACTTTTTACAACTCTGAATTCCATTTCAGTGCCATCCTGATAATCCAAATTGTGTTCGCCCAGCCTCACGTATAACACTTTTCGAACGCAATGCGCAGCCGTAAGAACCCATCTAGGTGCAATAAGGGTACCACCACAGAACGCTTCCTGTTCAAAATAAAAAAACCAACTAAATGTATAAAAGATGGAGATCTTTTCAAAAACCCTACCTTAAATCTGTTAAATATCACAACTTGCCAAGGCCATTCCCCCTTACGTGATGGCTTGCCACCGATGATCTTCAGCATATTATTCAAATTTCGTCGGCCGTTGCGTATGTTTGGGATGCCGCATTTCAATTTAAGGGGACGGTATTCGGGTCCGCGATACCCCTTACCACTGAGTATAAAATCAGTAGAAACGGAATTTGGGCTTACAACATCTTTTCGCCTAGAAGCTATGGGTTTAATGTCGCTAGCATGATTTTTTTGAATCTGGCCGTCCAACCATTGCTGACAAAAGCTGCCTTCGGTGTAGCAATAGGCGATTTCACGTAGTACTTCTTTTCCACATATATCCTTCATTCGGCACTTTCTGTAATTGAAATTTTCGGTATACCAACATACATTCATGGGTCCATTAAATGCATTTGGAATTGAAAGATTATTCGTTAAATGGGTATAACTAACAGTAAATAGATTTAACAAATTATATTATTTGTATTAGACAATCATACGATCTATGCTCTGCTGAAGAAATTAATAGAAGACTTTTTAGTGCTCAATTATTCATCTAAATCTGTCTAGATTTCTTTCCGACAAAATTTTCATAAATCTGCCTTATTGATAATTCAACAACAAATTATAATCTTTATTTGAGTTATGAAATTTAACAACTAATTTTTATGAGTTTTGAGTGATCTTTTAAATTGATAAGTTTTTAATTTAAAAAAAAGTTTAAGCAATTCCATGTTCATTTAATATAAGAAAAAATTAAACAATATCGCTGATAATATTGGAATTATACAAGTTTGAAAATAAAGAAACTGAAATTAACGAAAAATTTTAAAATATGTTTTGTTATGTAGTGCAAAATTTTTTTTCTTCATCCCATCGAGTGGCATGTTATAAGATAATGTTTTTTACATGCTAATAAATCGAAACCCATCAATATATATAATTCATTTGCAATTTGCAATCATCATCGAATTCCCTAGTTTGGGATTCTTTTATTGAACACGTTCAAATAAATTATTTCAGGCACGCAATTTACAAATTATTTTTAATATAACGTTTATAAATAAGATACCAGTGATAGTCGTTAATAGCATTTCCTTTAGAAATAGTGTCCATATCATTTAAATTATTTTTGTTTAATGTTCTATGCACATAAATATTCATATAATTTAACTGATATCAAATTTTAGGATACCAGTATAAATGTATAAAAATCATGAAAAGTGTTAATAATTTTCATATAATACTTTATTCATTACAATATTTTTTACTAGATATTACTTATGAGGTATCGATAACTTTAATTCAACATTATATGTTAAGTTTCAGGTCACTTACTTGTATCTTCTCGTTGTACACTTCTGGGAACACTTAGTCCATTTACTCCACCTGGTGTAAACCCTTCGATATCGCGGGGTCATTTCGAATACAGCCCGTGTTGATCCCTTGGTAGAATTTCTAGGCTCATACATGTCACTGTCGTAAATCTCATCCTCTTCATATTCGTCATCGTAGTCATTTCGTTTCTGAGGGTACTGCTGGTTAAGGTCAGAGGGACCGTTGATATCATCATAGTCATAGGACTCTTCTTCCCTGCCCAGATTCCTTTTCAGATTGTGATCGTAACTATCGTATAATTCTTCTTCATCCTCTTGGACCGTTCGCGTTGGTTTATAATCGTTTCGGTTCCAGTACTTCGATCTGTATGCCTTGATATAGTGTTTATTAAACTCGATATCCACAGGATCGTATTCATCCTGCATTTCGTCGTAATCGTCTACTTCGATGACGATCGGTTTGCGCTTCTTTCGATATCTTGGTCTTTTCTTAATAACAAAAAAGTCCCGAGTGTCCTCCTGTGGCTCCCTTACTTCCTGTAGAACAGGCAGGAGTAGCTTTTGTGGACTGGTGGGGTATGCTGGAATTGGCTGAGGCATCATTGGTGGATGATGGATTAACGGTGGATGCAGGGGAGGGTGAAATTGAAATGGAGGTGGATGGGGCGGCACATAAGCTAGCGGATGTAACACTGGAGGAGGTGGTGGGGGTGGAGGTACTGTATTTTGTACTTGAAGGGACTGCGAAGAGTGGAGATTGTGAAGCGAGTGCTGGTTGTGGGTAAATTGTGAGCTGCTCTCAAAACTCGGTTGGCAGCTGCAAAAAAGATTTTCAATTAATACCATCTACCCTTTTATCTTAGATGCTATCCTACTCCTTGCAAGCCTTTTCTTCAATATGCTTCGTGTGACCGCATTTCCGCCTCACTTTACAGTATCGCTCTCTGTTTTTAATGCATTGGTGGTCGCACTTGCTCCACCCTGACCAGGGCGTGAAGTACACACCCATCTTTCGTCTGGAGCTATATCTCCGTGGATTTCCCACAGAATGGGACATTTGCATGGCGTCCTTTCGCAGCTCAGCGATCTCATGACGAATTTGCGCCTTCGCATTTCTCACGTGGGATGACTAAAATTAAAAAAGCAGAAAGATCAGAATTAAGCTCATAATCATATCGGCGCTATCTCTTCATAAGAGGTTCAAAAATAGCTTCCGTCTTCGCTATGGTGGCACTACTTGTCTGCCTATTTTATGTTACAATAAATTTCGGCTCGAACAGCCCGGATTTTTTAAGATCTTTCTGGCTTGGCACTGAGTAGTAGTGTGATTTAGGTGAAATGTGGCCAGCGCGGCAAGGCGGCTCTCAAGAATTGTTTACTCTTTGCAAATTTCATTTTAATTTTAGTAATTTTGTTAGGCTTTAAGGTGAAACAATTTGTATAATGGCATTGTTTCGGATTTTAAACATTTTGCAAGAAAATCCGAAGAATGAGTAGTAAGGCAGGTGTTGAAAACAAATATTCAACGAAAAATAATGAAGGCTTCGGGATGGAATAGAATTTACAGTTGAGGTAATCTGTCGCATTCATTTTAATGAACAGCTGCGAGGATGTAAAAATAGCCTTTATGACAGGAAAATATCTCCAGCACGCTTTCAGGTCAAGAGCTCCTACAGTTTAATTAGCATTTGTCCTCAGCATTGACAAATAGTTCTCAAATAATAGCCGCAGGCTGTGAGATATTTCGAGAGAGATAATGCCGCTCTTAAATTATCTTAACAACTGACCTCCTGAAATCAGCGTATTATTAGTTTTTAAAAGTACCGTTACTTTACTTTACTCCCGCTTGTTTAATATAAATAAATCGACTTCAAGTAATTTATGTGACCCATGGTCGGCTTGATTTATTATCATATTTTCCTTCGCTTGATTAATTAGTGAGCTCTGGCTGCTTGAACATAAATGGTAATAAATTTGCATATCTATATAAGCTAGAAATTGTGTTCAACACCAGCGTTGTAAAAGAGCGGAATCATGTTTTAATATCAACTCATCGCTCAATTCATGGAGTGAGACCCTCAATTGTTGATAAAACATTTGTTATATAATCACACTAATAATTTCCACTAACGACACTATCGCTAACACTAATGATGTTATACAGTAACATTAATGATTTCCAACAAAACTAAATATTTTTTTTTTATTTAATTTAATCAGTCTATCAATTCGCACAATTTTATGTACTAAAACACAACAATGCAAGAAAATGTAAACCTATTTCTTCTTTTCCAAAATAATTAGCTTACTTTTATATTTTGAAATAGATTTGGTGACATTTCAGTGATTTTAAAAAAAAATAATTTTGGTTATACATCTGGTTATTAGTTCACAAAAACCGTAGTACGTTCTATTAATAAATTTCTAGTCCGAAGAGGTCTTTCAAAAGCATACAAATCAATTAAATTTAATATCTTAAGATAATTTATGTCTTAACACAATAAACCTTTAATAAATAAAGCGCGGTTCATATCACTTCAAAAATAAAGCGTTGATAAACCAAATAACAATCGTCTTCCACATTCAGTTGAGTTTGTAACATAAAAATCTGGTAATAAACTTTTGAATTGCTTTGATTCTGTTAATGTGTACAGTGTAGACAGGAGTTCATACAGTAGCACCATATTCAAACAATTGGACTCACTCAAGATATATATAGTATGTATTATTTAAAGTTTTTAAATTACAAATATTTGAAAATTCGTTGGTGCTTCTCTTAATAAGGTCAACTGCTTTATGTTTTAAAAATAATACTTTCCTTTAAGACGTTCTAGCGATTGACCTAGCCAAAATAATAATTTCTACTTTGTCCACCTTAGAAATATCTGTCTATATTGCTTATACTTAGTAGCCATTTTCATTTAAACAAAAACTGGTAAATAAAGAAAGATTTGTAACGTCGTTCTACTGCTTCTTTAAAAATCTATGCTGTCCTGGACAAATAAATTCTCTGACTAGGAAAGAAAGTTTTTTCAAGTAACTTTTTATTAAAGATACTGCTCTATAATTCTTTATTAAATGTATTGTACTATTTTTATCGATAGACTTAAGTAGTGAAATTATCCACGAATCGAGAAAATTACCTTTTTCGAGCGATAAAATTTATATATTAAATATTTAGCCAAAAAATATAATAAATTGCAATGATTTTTGCCCATTCTTGAAGTGTGGATAGAAAATATTTATTGAAGCCAGTTTTTAATACAAAGCGGGCATAAATAAATTAAAACAATTTGATGCCCTTTTACAACATCAAAAAATATGCTACAAGTAACCATTCCAAAATTTCAATTCAATATGAAATTTGCTGTGAAATCTGATAAAGAACATATTATCAAAAAAACATACCTCTTATTATATTAGCTTATATTAGCAAAATTGTAGAAATATTGAATTTTAACCCCTATGACCACATGAAATATTGAATTTTAACCCCTATGACTACAACTATGTAGTGAAGCTTATGAAACTAAAGCAGTTCTCAACTGGCCAAGTTAAAATTCCTATCCCCGGTCAGAATTGTCACCACCGGTGTTCTAGGTATGGCTGTAAAAAGCTGGGATATTGATAAATAAAAGCAATATTCGGTGTTAATATTCTTTATTAATTTTTTAGAAAACTCAGAAATTTGCAAAGGCTTGGAAGCATTTTTGTAGGCAATGTTCAATCGCGGTTAAATTGACGCTTCCCGCTGCTGTAATGTTAAACAACTAACGAAACTTTGCAAATATCTACTACCAATAATTAAAAAAAAAATTAGTTTCATGACGTTTTTGTGAGTGATTTTATTTTTACATTTATGACGATGCACGTCTATATAAGCTTCGTGAAGTTTAGAGAAAAATTAAACATAATTTATAAACAATTTTAAGGTCGTAGTCGTAAGGAACTTAAAGTAATTCGAAAACTTCAAGAGATAGGAGTTTTCTACTCACGTGGATTTTCCATTAACCTCCTGCATACCGTTTGGAATTATAATGAGCTAAAAGAATTCGTATTCAAATTTGAGCAAATTGCGCAGCCTTAGTAGATCACCCACTGAGAATTGTAAACTCTTCCATCATTACCTAAATATAATATCTCGCCCAATAGAGGATTGCTCTAGCACTGTGCTCCACATGGTGTCTTTTAGACAGAGCAGCTGGCAATTATGCTACTTAAAATTTCCTCTATAGGGTGCAGGGCAGACATGCGTTTGATAATCGTAAGCAATTAAGATTTATAGAGACAGCGCTAGGGCAACTGAATTATAGAGATCCAACAGCATTAAATAATCCCATAATGCTGTCAATAAAATCATCGCATCAATTAGAATGACTTACTACTGTAAACTGGTGGCTGCCGGGTGCTTTTAAAATTTATTTAGTTATTGGATAAATTGAACACCGATCCCGTCGCCGTATTAACTCAATTTCTGTTGAAATCCCTGCTAATGGATGGGTGCTGAGTTTACACACTTGGAATAAATTATTTGTAGAGGGAAATTTTATGGCTTCTAAATGGATTTCGATGGGCTTATGTAGACAATGTTCGTGCTGTAAGCAACCTTCAGATTGCGCTCAATAAAACCACCGCGGAAGAGCAGATTCAAAACACCCAACAAACGTTCTGCTTGCGACATAAATTTTGATTATCGAAAATTTGTATATTTCCTTGGGTATTGAGAAGACAAATGCGCGCACATCTCTGCTTCTAAACTTTGTATTAATGGCACGGAAAGTGCTCATTTATTCCTCTTTAATTAATGGGGCGCTGCTCATCCTGTTTGGTCAATTAAATATTTCAGATATTATAGTATTATATTATGGTAAGATAAATATTTTTAATGAAAATTGTGCTGCTTATTTCGAATGCATGTAATTCGGCCTTTTGCATATAGGTAGACAAGATAATATCATATTAGATGTACTTAGTTATCCTTGATTTTGACTTATATTTGATCCTCATAATTTCAACAAACCATCAGGCAAAAGAAAAACACTATTTGACAGAATTAATTAACCAATGGTCTTTATTCTTTTTGCATAAATTGATCTGTTGAAATGTTTATTAAATTGACAAAAATTAATCTGTTGAAATACGATGAATGGTCTACACATGTTTGGTTTTAGAAAATACCAAAAAGGGATAATAAAATAATTATCCCAGGGAAAATCTAAAGAGTAATAAAATAAAGGAATGCACTAAGGATAATAAATTCATAAAAATCCTGCTGGACATCTGTGGCCCACTCTTCATATTTTTAGCTACATACTAAGTTGGGATAAGTACTCTAAGATGGTTTTTTTAAAGTTTGTCCTTTGTAGATTCTCCTGGAGAGAACATCCTATAAAATCACTGTTCGATCCACCTTCCAGAAGTTCATTTTTAAATAAAACATTTTTCTTTAATAGAAATATTATTAATAAACATTATTTAGTAACCCCATTTCCAACATGATCTTTAATTTAGTTAGAAAGAATATAAGTAATTTACGCTTACGCTTAGATATAATACCAAAATTGTTTTCCTCTCTGATGTTTTGTAGAAATTGTAAGGATCAAGAGGAATTTAGGGTTTATAAGAGTTCCACATGAAATTCGTCGTTATTATTCGCATAAGGAGAAGTTCAGCATACTTCTATCGATCGTGCAAGTTTTGAATTCAGAGGCCTTTGCCTAAAGCATAAATAATTCATATCGTATAATTGAAAATGTAGTATACTGTATATGATCAAAATAATTGGTATAAAATCTAAAAGCTGAACTGAGAAGTCTTAATACGAAATTTGCTTTTGAACTCGCTTCTCTCAGAAATGTAATTGGTGCCGTTATTTCTGTCACCATGTCCTTGTTATCTGTGATACAGAAAGTTAGCCGTTAAGTCAAGTCCTTGGTGTTAAACTGCAAAGATTGTAAAATACCTCGTTTTTAAGGTGATCAAAATAATAGATAATTTCGGTTTATTTCTGGTTATTTCCTGAGTTAATAAAATAAAAAGGCGATCATTTTGATTTTTGACGAATGTAAGTTAAGCTAAATCATTTATTGTTAAGAAATTATACTATACTTCTTAAATAAATTATTCTAGATAGGTCGGAGTAAACATTATTCTTGTGAAGAACGTCAAATTGTTGCGAAAGTTGCGAAACGAGAGAAAACCATTGAAATATATTGCAAACACTTTAGGAAGATCTATCTATTTCGTCATCAATGCACTAAAAACAGAAAGGCTAACAGAAACAAGAGCTATACAACAAAAAACCACATAGTTCAACTACTGATCGTCATATAGTGTTGATGACAAAACAAACCCATTTTTATCTTCAAAAGCAATCGCAACCTTAATTAATAATGTAATAATTGTTCTAATTGTTAGAAGGAGGCTACAGCAACATTATTTATTTATAAGATGTGCTTAAGTGTCATTACTTAGTGCACAAAATATAGGAGTTCGGAAACAATATGCACTCAATTTTAAGCATCACTCCAAGCAAATGTTTCGAATATATTCTGGAGTGACTAATCTAAAATAAAAAAGACAAAATCTGTAAAACACGGTAGTGGCAGCGTAATGATGTGTAGGTGCTTTTCTTGTTTTGGTGTTGGGCCTATTTACCATATAAAAGATATCGTGACCAAGGAAGCATACCGCGATACAGGATATCTTGTTGCCATGTGTTGACGACAATATGTCATTAAAATAGCACTTCCAACAAGTGAACGATTCCAAGCATTCATCGAAATTGGTGACTGCTTGGTTGACCGACAACAACATTTTGGTGTTGTCATGACCATCTCAACCTGATTGAATTGAAAAAGTCGTTGGGAACACAAACATTCAAAAACAAAAAGCAACTATGGACCGCGATAAAAAGCTACTGGAAGGTGATTCCTGTCGAAACATGCCAGGAATTAATACATTCAATGCCCAGTAGAGTTAACAATATATTAAAAAATAACGGTGGTCATTCAGGGTACTAATTGAAAATACTTAAGTTTTTTTTTTTTTATTTAAAGCTCAAGAATTAAACAATTGTTTACGTTTTCTTCTACGAATATGGATTTTCTTTGAGCAGGAAGATTAAAGGAAATTGTGATAAAAGTTGAAGAAGTTTAATCTTCAGAGAATAATTTTATCAAAGAATCAAAGAATAATTTATAATTGTTTCTAAAATTTTGTTTCAATTTTAAAATGTGTTTTTTTCTCTTTTACCTATTATTTTGATCAGCACTGTATGTAGAATGCAGATGATACATTATTTTTCTCTTTTTGTGGATACGACATTTATCCTAAAGGCACTTACAGTCTGTTTGGTAAGAGCGTATCGCTCAAAATTCAATAATGCGATAAAAAATTAACAAAATATTATTTTTTCCTTATTATTTACTTTATTTTCTTTTACGCAATACATTTAATATTTGGTGAAGTCATCGTTATTTTCTATTATAGCTATACATCTATTGTTCATATTTTCAACTGATTTTTCAGCATATTCTTGTGGTAGATGCTTCCAGGCTTTCTTTATCGATGATTTAAGTTGCTGCAAAGTGAACGCATTTTCCGCTGCAGTTGTCACCTAACTTTAAATAACTAAGTTACAAATTTTATCATAATGGCTCATATTTTAAAAAACTTGAGTAATTTTTACATGGAAAAACCGAGCTCGTTTTCAATTTGAAACTCTGTTTTCTATACAAAAATCGAGTCTGAGTTCTTACACTTTTCTTTTCGAATATGAGCTAATATTTTGTGTATCTTTAATTTTGTATATGCATGACTGTATATTGGAGCAACAATGACGTATAAAATTAGTTTGATAATGTGTTACTGTTTTTATTAATAAATATAAATACACTGATGCTATATTGGGTCAGCTTCCATACTGACGTTGTTAACAACAAGCTACCACATTACTTGACCACTTAATAAACGCATAATTGCTACGTGAAAGGAGATTAGGAAATTCGATATCTAATACTGAAAAAACTTACTTTTCCCTCTCAAAAATGGAATGATCAGCAATTAACTAAAAACCAAATGTCTTCCCAAGTAAACTGTGAAATATAAACGACTTCTGTCGAAGATAATGGATAACTATATTATGCGAGGGACAATATAATAAACATCAGCACGAAAAACGAGCCCGCAATCAGTTGCCGTCGTCTCAGACCAAACGGCGATTAAGACGCTTACTTCGATGTGCAAATAAAATTTCGCCATAAAATTGTGGTCACATGTTGCGCGCGCATTAAACGCAGATCAAGAGGGATCAGATCGGTGATAGTGACAATATTGCAAAATGAACGGAGATTTGATCGTTTGTGTCCGCACACCAATGCTATGTGGTCAACGAACATCAACACGGGATGGATTTCTCACGATCAGAGCAGGAAGCGGAGACTTCTTGGTGCATTCGAATGAAGCCATCAAAATCCCATTGCGGCGAACTGGGGCCAAGATGATGGAGGCATCCAAGAACAACGTGTGTAGCTTTCAAGTTGATGTTAAGTATAATTTTAAGGGCCATAAGCTAGTGACCATGCGGTCCGCAATCAACCGGGCACGGCTACTCCTATGAGGGTGACCACATGCAGAGAATATAAAAATTAAAAATTATGAGAATCACCACATAGCTTGGTAGATTTTTTAATGACACCATAATGACAAGATATGATTGAATGGCACCACGTTGTTTATGAGAAGCCATCGAAACGGAAACGTATTCTTGACCCCCAAAGGTAGAGGTACTGCAGCGAATCCGAAGTGCACCCAACGCCTGTTATTATTTGTAATTTTATGCAGCAAATGATCGATTGTATATGCTTCTTTGTACGGTGCTTGCGTTTTCGACGTCATTAATAACCAGGATTTATTACTTTTGTGGTATAACCACGACAGACGAGGATCAAAAATTATAATTTTACTGTCTTCTGCGATCTCTTTGACCCAAATTTTAACATTTTGGAGGAAGGAAAACATACCTTGTGCAATGGACTGTTTAAGATGTTTGCGAAAATTTATTGTAATTACCGTAAAGAAGAAACAGAATTTAGTTTTTTTTTCTTCTAAAACTAATATTTTCTGTATGAAAATTTGTCCAGGATAAAAGAGCAATTTCAATATTTAATATTCTAGAATCGTCTTTGGTTTTAAGATTTTAGACGATGCATGCGATACTACGCAGTTTTTATCTTTATTTAATATTTGCGTTCCTTGACTTGGCCTCAAGCATTGCAACCTACTTTGCATTTCTCAGCACTGTACCAACCATAGTTTATATGAACCCATCACATCTATCCTTAAATTGTTGAATTCACATTCTGATATTATCAATTTTAATGTATAAGTTTCTCAATTGAAAGATCGGCCGATGAAGTATTTCAGTTAATTATATTTATCTTTTGTTTTTACATTCATTTATCTTTTATATGTATCTTTATTAAATAATTTGGTTGTAAATTTGATTGGTTTCTTTCGTTACTAATAGACATTATAACTCTAACTGCAAGTAAATAAATAAACAAATGAGTCTGTACGTGTGATTAGAATTTTATAATATAAAATAATATGAAAAATAAGAAAAATGTAAATAACAATTTTATCACCTTGTATGTATTTCCAACGATATTTTATCGTTACTTAGTTCCTCCAACAAGGAGGTTTACGTCCAGAATTGTATTTATTTTTTTATAACTTCTTCTTACCTTTAACTTCCACACTTGTGTTTATTAATGTAGGTACATATTTTCTTTATAAGCTAAAAACAACATCAATATTGATATTGTGTACAGAATTGTACCTTCAGTAAAAATTTGTTTCACTAAACCTTCTATTGCATACGAAGCCATATTTTCGCTTCTAAATTTTTCTCTCTCTACTAAATTTAACCCAGATTTCACAAACGTACAAATTAAAATTATTAAATTCTTTGTGAAACGGAAAAAGATAGGAAAAATCGTTTTTAATTATTAAAAATTACAATTTGTCAGGGTTAATTAATTAGTTGACTAATTAGTATCATGTTAAAACCAAATTGATTCCCTCTATGTTATTTTTTTAAAACCTTGACAAAATTCAAAATCATTTTAATTATTTCCTATCACTGGCCAATTAACCAGTTAGCTGTTTTTGACGACTATATTCGTCATGAAAAAAGTGCAAAACTTTGAATCATGACGAGTATAATCGACATGGGTAAAAAGTAAGAATTTATATCTAATATATAATATATTAAACATAATTTTAGAGATTGATTGTATACTCGTGATCGCATAATTTATGCGATACAAATTAGAAATAAATACATTTTGCAAAAAGGTTGAAACACTTAACTGGTTAATGGAACTAAGTAATCAATTTGCAATCTATTAGATGGTACTTTCGTTTTTAAAAATTTCTTGGGATACGGTGTTAACTTCGCGGAGCTACTGCCATAAGAAATTTTCTTAGAGCCGGCAAATATTATGGAAGAGCTTGCTTATCTTATTATGTAGTGGCTTGCGTATAGTTTATCAAAGGAAGTGAATGACCAAAATATGACAACTTTTTCAATTAACAATGTATATTATTATCTAGTCTCTTCCCAATTATCCAATTATCCATACTTTAAGTATGTAAAAATATAATTAAAAACATATGTGAACCACCGGTGGTCCACGCCGCCAAACGTGGAAAACTAGCTGTTAACCACCGATAGTTCACGCCGTAAGATACATGTGGATCTCCGGTGGTGGACGCCAGGGTGAACGTGTTAAACTAATGCCCTTGGGGAAGTTACACAGGACAATTTGTTGGAGTTAAATTTCTAATTTTTGTTGCAGTAATTTATATAACATTGTCTTAAAAATTATTCACAAATTATATACAAATTTTTTGTGGAAATGTGAATTTTTTCCCGCATATTGTTAGAAAAGTCGGAGGATTAATTTGTAAATAGCAACAGAGAACACCCAAGTGATGTTTGTTTTATACTTTGGATTTGTTTCAATAAATTTTTTTATTTATATGAATACGTACATATGTACTACCCAAATGCAAAATAGTTGGTCTAGTGACAAACTTTAACAGTCTATAACTATTTATTAAATAAAATTTATTCTTTTTTTATAATCTCTGGAAGTCATGTCCTTAAATTATTTCAAAGCATATAAAATACCGGTCTCAAATTTAGTAATAATTTTATTTTGCATTATTGAGTACCCATGCAAAATAGTTGGCCTATCCTGAATGGAGTGCAGAATAGTTGGTCTAAATTGTTTTTATTCACTCTATTACCATTTGGTGACATCACCTTTGTTCTTTATCACGTCATTTATCCTTCGAGGCATAGTTGCCACTAAATTTTCACATTCCTCTTGTGTTATGGATTCCCAAACAGTAGTGATTAATGAACGAAGTTCTTCAAGGTTTCTGGCCGGATATTTTTTGAGTCTTTTCTTCATTTTTCCCCAACGAGAAGGAGAGAAATCAGGACTATTAGACGGCCATTCCAGTAAAGGAATGTCATGAGCCCTGATCCAAGATATTGTGGACCTTGCTGTGTGGCAGGGAGCTCCGTTCTGTTGGAAAATATATTCTCCTTCAGCGGACTCCAGTTTTTTAATAGAAGGAAGGAGTTCCTTTTCTAGTATATTTTGATATTTTGCCGCGTTTATTGTACCAATTACGATGCATAGTTGACCTACGCCTTGACCAGACATACATCACCATAGCATTATTGATGCCGGAAACTTTACAGTTCTTTTCAAGCAGTCTTTATTAAAGTGCGAATAACTATTTTCCCATTATCTCCAACACACGCGAAAAATTTCGATTCATCGCTCCATATAACAGATTTCCATTGCCTGAGAGTCCAATCTTTATGTGACTTGGCCCACTCTAAACTTTTTTTCTTTTGCTTTACGGTAAGATGTGGTTTTTCCTTTGCCTGTTTGAAATCGCAAGCACTACAGTTCTATAACTTCTTTCATGGATTCGTCTTAACTGACTTTATAAAAATTGTATCCTAATATTTTAGTTAGTTCTTCTTAACTGCATTATTAAAGCCCGCATAATTGACAAAGCATCCCCTGTGGGATTTATTTGTAACATACATATAACCGAAATGATTTTCTTGAAAGAAAATTTTTTGGCATCAAAATATATCCGCCTCTTGTTCATTCTTGAGTAATATACAGATTTTTATATTTATAAGCCGTAAAAATAGCGAAAGATATATTATATATTATTATCAAAGAGACTGAAAGTAATAACGCCTCAAAAATATAAATTTCAATTAAGAACAAAAAGACAATTTATCTTAATAAAATATTTTGTCTCTTCTAAAGGGTTCTTCCTCAATTACGTTTAAGTGTTTTGATTGATGTCTGTTCCTTGGAATTCCTCTGCACGCTTAAGTAATTCTTAATTTATTCAACAAAAATTCATAGAGATAAAATTCCTAACGCCGCAACAGCGACTTGTATGTTTTGATGTTTCTGTCGCGATAATGTGACAATTAACCCAAAAATCTGTGGATAAAAGCCAGAAGAATTGCTATACCGTCGGAAGCTTTGTTCTTGGATTTGAGAGAATTTTGATTGGTTTCACCGCATATTTCGCTACGCGTGTCTGAGATGAGACAGTTGGTGAAGGGAGATTTAATCGGGTGTTTGGTTGTTGGCAAGACGTCTAGATCACGGGAGAAAATCGAGCTGCAACCGTGTTGATTTCTTAATTCACCGTCTGTAATTGCAGCTGACATGCTGCCAATGTGATAGACAGCAGCATCCCTTTTACGGACACGCAAATAACCCAAGTGACACCGTTGTACTGTGTAAGAACAGTTTTAGAAATTGAAGATCTACCTCTAAAAGTCTAAATGATTCGCAGACTAGACGGATCAGGCTAGAGAGCAAGCTGTTGTGCTAGCCAGCAGCAGTGGTAGAAGTATCTCACATATCTTCCTGCATCCGAGCAATTCTGCTGGCTTATCGGGATATCATCTCGGAATGTCTTCACGCTTTTATAAGTCTTTAATTCCTCGAGATGAAATCTTCCTCAGAACCAAAGACAGAGAGCTCACGATGCACATCGAATTAATTAGTTACGCTGGAGTCGTTTTCCTTTTGCCAAATCCTGCTGCAACCGCTCTTAGAAGATTTGGCCTCTTTGTAGGGCAGCTAAATCGACCAGATCATGAGTCGCAGTGGATTTATTAATAAACTCCACTGTACAGAAGATCTGGGGCATTATATGGATAATTTGCACTGGAATGCTGCGCTGCCGAGAAACCGGAGGAGCATACCCTCGTAACTCGACGTATAGTGTTGAGTTTCGGTTCTTCGATTAATGGGCGAATAATTGATACCAGTCAGTCATTAAAATCCTATTTAATAGATAAGTTTCTATGTAACTTAAAACTTTAAGCCCGTTCTGGTTGCGTAACTAAATTATTTAACGAGATCCAGACAAGATTTGACCTTGTCAGTTACGGTTGAACTGAATCGAGTCACGGCTATTGTTGCCCTTATCGAATTAATAAATCAGAATGCTTCCACATCGCTCATTAGATACACCGCGGAACTGATCACCACCATTCATCCCCTCCTAAATAAAACCTTTGAAGTTTGACGGGAGTCCTCTTTTAATTGCCTCACGAGTCTTTTACGATACTTTTATGAATTTAAATGGGAGAAAGGTCAGTTCGATTTCGAACAATGGGACTAATTTTGGTGCGGAGCTTTTATAGTGTCACGCAAACGACTCTGTCGACAGAAGCACTTAAGGATGACATAAAAAAAATGCGTTGAAGTTTACGAGCTATGCCCAGGGAGCTATAAGTGAGCGCAATAAAATAGCGGCTTCTTTGAGGTCAATTTCATTAAACAAATCAATTTTGTACGCGTCGTTAAAACTGGACACTGGTCTGCACCATCTCAACACCTCCTTCATGTTTACGAATAACAGCAGAGTTTCGAGAAGTAATTATTGCTACTAAGCTCTTTATACAATAGATTGGCTATTAATTAATATAATGATCACATACATCACTTAAACTTTCAAGGTAGATTGAATTTGTGTAATTGCTTAACATAGTGCTACATTGCACGTGATTTTTTTTGAGCGTATATATTCATAAAGTGATATATGTAGCTAGCCCTTTTGCTCTATGAGCACCGGTCCCAATATGCCAAAATACGCATAGATAAAATTCAAATTTCACAAAATAAATGTATAAAAATGATGCCAAATCTACCATGGCACTTCTCAATCACACCTTTGCCTAAAGAGCTCATAGATGTCAAATTAAAACGTATTACTAAAAATATTTTCTTTTTCTTAAGATACTCTTGGTCTGAAAACGTGTTTATTAAGGAACTATGAAGCTCCTTTGTAATGAAATCAGCTGACTTGTAAAAATTTTTGTATTGAAAGTGACGTATTTTTTTGGACATTTCTTGCGATGGTCACGATTACTACTAAACGCCTTATTTGATATAAAAACCCAAATTGATTATGTTTGTATTATCATTTTATGGTGTCAGAGAGAAATATTTTGTAAAATTTCACTAATTTTTAATGAAATTTAATTTATTGAGGTATTCAAATTTATGTTTTTTTTTGTCATCAATCAACGCAGGACTTATTTTTTATCATAACAAACAAACACACAAAATTTAATCTCAATTACATTAATAGTTTTTGAGTTATCGTGATCAAGAGAATGGACATTTTTGAAAAAAACATCATCATCATCATCACTTCATCAGTCATCATTTCTGGTATGTTAGGTACTGCGCACTATATGCCTATAACTGTTGAACCAATGCTCTGATTTTTATGAAACTTTGTAACAAAATATTTTGTTTACCCATGGGGCTGTATACATATATCCTTTTGAAGATTTTTCTGATTGCTTTTATATGGTAAACTTAAGCTAAAATTACCCTAAATGAATTTCTTAACAATTATTCAACGAACATTTTTTTAAGCGGGCTACTTTTATATTTATAGTTAACCAAAGTAAAATATTGCCGCTGTTTGTGGAAAGGTTAGTGATTAGTCTTTTGGAATGATCTTCCAAATAGCATTTATTTCACAAATCTTAGTATTATCATTCAAGAAGCTGTTACAATTATGTAGTAGATCTTTATTTTTGTTTTTGCGTGGAGAGAAATTTGGAAGAAAACTTCATTTTTCATATTATGGATGAAAGGTGGATTTTTTATTTTGTTTATATTCATCAACAATTGATTACTGAGAATACTGAAAATGTGTAATTACAAATTAAATTCTATTAGCACTTTGCTTAGAAACACCTATACAATGTACACTATATACCTACACTTTATAAAATATATGTAACATATGTACAATACAGTGGAAGAAAACTTTAGTTATTTCTAGATTTCATTTTTGTAATTATTTTTTCAAAATTACAGACGACTTACATAAATTATAATAGCATAACGATTATTATTCTGTAATTATGACTCATACGTACGTAAAAGAGATAGAACTGTTCCATTCCTTCCTTGCTCGACCCCGCAGGTCACCATAAACCATTATTGCTTTTGCTTAACAAACTTAGGATAGGTTGATATAGTGACTGTTATCTCCCATCCGAATTTTGAAATAGGTAGTTAGTTATATTGTAGAGAAATTTTGAAACGTTGTGTCAATACACAATTTCTCTCACACTTTTTTTCTAATTTCGAATGTTTTTCTTTTACTAGAATCCTTAACGTTTATGGCACTCTACTCTACACAATTTCAGAAAAGAATTCAGTTTAGATTGAATATATGCAGATCTATGGACGTATTTATGTGAATTGCTAAAGTTAGGACTGCTATTCACAATGAAATACAAAAATAAATACAACAATTTACCTGTGCTGCTACCACAATTGGAAGTAATAACAATATCTCGATGATCCTCATAACAGGGTCCAGGTTCATTCTATAGATCAGAATGATCGGTCATCAGATGGTTTTCGATGCATTTAAGCTCGTTGTGAATTGTCACAAATATTGTTCAATGAAAAACATACACAAATATTATCTGAAAAAGAAAAAAAAATGAAAGATTAAAATATTTTAATATTTAAGTAAAACCCTAAAATTTCAAAATTAAAGTTAACATAAAAATAACAGAAAACTAATCTTGGTCAAATCCGTCATTGTTGTCTCTTTTTGTAGTAATATAACAATACAGAGAAAGGTTCATTGGCGCGCTTATATGGTAGACAGGTTAAATAGGCGGAACGACTCAACGCTGACTACCAAAATACATTGTGAACAATTGGACCACCATTCCATAAAAGAAGTGAGACCTTTCCGGTTGTTTTTCTTTTACGTGAAATCGTGAAGAGCAATTATCACATCACAAATTGACAAATTACTGAAAAACTCAAGTCCGTCGGGTATCAGAAAGTCGAGACTGCATTAAGTGTGTTGCGTCGGCGCTGGTCTATCAAAATCAAGGACAAGTTCGCACAAAGGGCCATTGTGGAACGGCGGCATGGATGAAATGATATCATCGCAAAACCACTCCAATTAGACCAATTCTGGGTCGGCCCGCTGCCGCGCCGTTAACATTCCAAAATGCTTCCGATTGCCGAAAAATGTTAAACTCAGGCTATTTCTCCAGCATGGCTGTGTATTTTTAGCGAAGAAAAAACGAACAACGAAAACAATCGAGTCAAAATAAATCATTCCGCCAAACAGAGACCCATTAAATCGGTAATGCGAGGAAAATCCACATCCCAGTCGGGGCCGGAGTGAATTAAGCACCGAAAATCATAGGAAAAGAATTCAACCGCACCTCTGGATGCTTTCCGCACTGGTCTTTCGGACCAAAAAGTATTCTTAGGATGGCTAAGTGGGTCAATAGGATAACAATTAGCGGCGCGACCATTCACAGAATCAGTTTCGAGCGGCCGTTAACATTTCAAACAACACCTGGATTTTCCAGAATGGCTTAATTGATCGCAAATTGTCCCCGCATTGTAAGGATGCTCTTTGGCGGCTTTTCCACACTACATTTAACTGCGGATGTAAATAAGTCATAAAGTGCTCAAACAGCTCACCGTAGAATTTTGTACTTTTATCCGTGTTGATGTCGTTAATCACTTCATCAAAAGCACCATCAAGCATATGAATACCTTGAACTCATTTTGAACAAAATACTGAAATTATTGATCAATTTTTGTAATTTTCGACATTGTTGAATAAATTAAATATATATTACAACTTCAAGGAAATACATCTAAATGATTGTGGTTCTTAACTATATGAAAGTTAAATATGTACATTTCATTATTATAAGTCGTGTGACAAATTGTCCTTTTTTAAAATAAGCTGTAGAATAAAGAAAGTCGGACAAGTGTAGAAATTGTAAGAGGTTAATTTTTGGAGTTTTAATTTGGAGTAATACGTATTCTCCAATCGAAATCTAGTCTGCTGTCAATAATTTAGTTACCGCGCCCAATTCTAGTAGGGTAAAAACTGAATCATCGACAAGATCATCCTAAAAATTTAATTTTTAATTAAAAGCCCCGACTTTAATGTGTTGACTAAACATTAAATAGCCAAAACTGAAAGAAATCGAGTTGGTAACTACCATACTTCAAAGGGTTCAATAATAGCAATATGGACCATGTAAAATTTTAGTAAATAGATCCCAATTAATTTCGAGATCGCTTTGGCAAGGAAAGTTTTTATAAAGTATAACAAAGTCATACAATTACCAATTAAAAACGTGTCCCTGAAACAGAATACTGCACTTTAAGTTATGCAATTCTTCGTAATTATTATTATTAAAATTAAAATTGGAAGAAATTCATGAAGAGAGTGACAACGAAACTTTTTCTGATTATCTGTTTACTTCTATTTAATATTGTTTTTTTTTTTCGCTGTCTAATGAAAACAATAAACTAAAACGCCGAGAGATTGGCTGCCTTTTGTGTGGCAGTTTAAATTATCTTCAGCTGCCAAATGCAAACGGCAATCTTTCACAAGCAAGTGCTTTCTAAAGATGCCTTTTACTTTTCATTTAATTGCAAGACCACTTATTGCAGGAGAGTGTCTAGGAAATTGGAGCGTCAAAGAATTGAAACGGGCCGGGCATCTTCCCGGGTCTGGCCGAGACTTACTCAACCCTATTAAAATCAATCAAAGGCCCCAACAAGTATGACTAATTGCGATTAGCCGCGAACCGGCGCGTCCAAATCCGATTACCATCTGCATCTGGTGCATCTGGCACGTTTGGCTCGCATTAGCTGTGCACTTAGCTGGGCAGTTCAGTGCAAATCTGCACCGTACGTCGCGTCACGTGGAATTAGATGTGCCATCGACTACAAATTGCGAGACCAAAGATGGGCATTGGTTCGCGACCGGCTCCCAATGTGTCCGGTTGTCGTTGAATTCTTAAGACTTCAATCATCCTCAGTGGATCGCTGAATTTCTGATGTGGGAAACATTGACACTGCGCACCGCAGAGTTGTCTATGCACCAAAATTGGCGTGGTCTCTGCGCCCGGTCTGGTGCTGCCTCTTATGGAATCTTGCCGCCAGCGGGAACAGTGAGCACCAGCCTTAGCTCGCGGCCGCGACTCGGCGATCTATTGTTCGGTGATCGTAGGTCGAGGGCAATTTTGCCGCAATCGACGGTAGGGATAGTCCCTTCAAATTATCGCGTGTACGTCAAAACTATCGTTGCGGCGAGACGAATTCCTCTCGGTTTCAATCGAGGAAATGTCTTGAATAATTTGGGACTCTCCTACATCTTTGTAAGCACAGGGGCTTGCAGGTTTACAGACCCTTTCCTCATTATTTTGCACGGTGCTGTTTGATTATCTCGAGAATTGGCTTTCAGCGAACAATAGACCGAACAATTCTTTCTGGTTTTGCCTCATTTCGTCTGCTCAGTTCAAGTCTTTTTGTCCAATTTAAGTGAAATTTATGCGTACACTCCGCTCCTTCTTTAGGCGATTTGCGGCTTTTTGCAATATTATTCTTTACCTTTTGGGCTGATGTTGCGGTTTCTTCTTATTCATCTGGATTCCTTCTGAAATATTTCATTTTGTTGCAACGATAGGGTGTTTATTTGGTGCTCTGTTGCAGCGTCAAAATAAGTCTTTTTATTGGCTTTTCGTGTTTTCAACGAAACTTTATATCTTCGATACAATTCTTTTCATAAAAACTATGATGGTAAGAATTACCTTCTTTGATTAATAATATAACATGACATCGAATATTTTCCAAGTTTGCTCCGTTTTCGGACGCTCTTAATTGAACCAATTCTGCATGCTTCGATTTTCTTAAAACTGACCATCAGTGCATTCAAAATATTATACATATTTCTCTAGCTTTAAATTTCCAAGCACTTTGGGCTTTCAGAGTATTAAAATATGAATGACTGATTTAAATTTCCGTTGATGCTACAACGATAATTTTGACTCACAGATGCAGTGAAGAGCAAAAGTGGTTCAATGTTTTGAAAATTGCTCTTTTTTTAATGTGCTGAGAGAAAACAACTGCCTTAAGAGAGCATAATAATAAAAATTTATTAGTATTAATATATATAGTAAAGAAACACAACAAACAATTAAATTTTTTGTTCAACATTTGTTAAAATATTAGAAATTCATTTATAAAAAAGCATCATTGCTTCAATTTTGCACCATTGAATTATTGACATTTTTAATATTTCGCCCATAATCCTTTATTTTGTACTAGTTCTTGAATTCTGTAAGGCATATGTTGATAAAAGTTTTCAATAAAATATTGAGGAAAGCTCTCGGAATCGTCCTTCACCCTGATTCAAAGTTCATTGATACCCGATTATAGTTCGCAAGATGCCTTTTGATATAAGCCCATACATGAACCCCATTGAGTTCATATCCGGATTTTAAGCGGACCACTTTAATAGTGAGAATTTCTGTGCATGAAGCCACGACAACACAATTTTGGCAGTTTGTTTTGGGTCCTCATCTTGCTGACAAATGCTTTTTTAATGAGAGGAACGCAAATTTTCAATCAAATTGGTAAGATATGACTCCTTTTTCTTTATGCCATCTACTTTAACTAATGGCCCAACCCCGCTTTTCATAATGTTACCCCAGTCCATTAAAAAACCACAGCCATGCTTCAGGTTTTGGTCACCATCTCACGCTGCAAAACCCGATTCTGGTTTCTTCCAAAAATCATGAACGTCCTTTGGACTCGAAACGGCAAAATTTTCTTTCACCGAACCATATAAACTATAAGTAATATTTATAAGTAAAATTAAAATTAAATTGTCTTCGATGATCCAATCTTTATGCATATATGCAAAATCTTTACCCGCTAAAATTTTCTTATGGGGAAGAGCAGGTTTTTTCTTTTTTACCACGACACCAAGTCCGATCCTGTGCAATGATCTCCTCGCTGTCCAAACACTGACATCTTTCCCTATCAACTTTGGAAGCTTATTTTGGAGTTTCTATGCGTCTTAATGTGAGAAGTCTGGCTTTATCCAGCTTTCCCTGTCTGAAATCCACCTATTTCTTTCAATTTTTGAAGAGACAAACTCTCCCTGAATTTTTTTCGTAGTCTGACTACTGAGTTATGGCTAATATAACACTCTTTAGCAGTTTGGCGAACAGATTTTCCTTCTTGTAATAAAGAAAGTACTTTTCCTGAAATTTCACGTGAAATTCTTCTCATTTTATCAATATCCTGTGAATTGAAAAATTAAGAGAAAGATTTTTGGTAGCAGAAAATCAAAAGTCAAAACCCATTCGTTTAGTTCGGTATATGGAGCGGTGCAAAATTGGAGCAATGATGTTTTTTTTATAAATGAATTTTTAATTTGTTAACAAATGTTAAAAAAAAAAAATTTAATTGTTACCACACTAAATTTTAACTCGCACTAGTTGACGCCAAACTCCTTGTAGCTACTTTTCTTTTAATCAAAAATAAACATTCAATAAAAAATTTTGAATTTAGATATGATATATATATACATACATACATACGTACATATATTCATGGAAATATAAAAACATATGTTATCATAAATAAGTCACATAAACGTTTGTGTTAATTTCAAATTAATCCATAATTTATTGAACTATGTATGTCATGTATAGCAAACATCTATGAAAATTTTTTAATAAACACACAATGAAATCGAAAAGACCCATTCATAAGTTATCTTCCTTAGTAACAAATGAGCCAAAATACCAAAAATCCATCAACTCATCAAAACATATTATTACCAGCCACTTTTTTAAATTGGGAGAAATTATTCGAGCTTTTTACCGCAACGCATTAGATTCAAAACCTAATAGCTTTTCAATTCTTCAATTCAAATAGCTCATCAAGAGTATGCACCCACCCGTACATACGGTAATAATAAGTTAATATAAAATTAGTTCAATGTAAAGATGTATTATTGAAAAAGTTTATGTTAAATACATCAAATGAATGTAACATGAGAAGCTTTATATCCGAAAGCACTCCATTCTTCCCCTAGATTGGAATTGTAAATATATCCAAGGAAACGAAAAAAGAAAAATCCTAGACGATTTTTATTGACGGTGAAGATGAAAACTTACCGCAATTAAAAGCGTCTGCGACAAGATCAAGCCGAGCGAGCGTATGCGATCCCTGCCCCGCGACCATGATTATAAAAATTCAAAACTGTTTGGAATGCGCCGTAGATAAGAAATGTAAATAAATTCTCAGCTAATTTTGTGGATTAACTAATTCACAGCCAACTGCCAAGTTTACGACTTAAACGCGTAAGGCCGCCGATTTAAATGCAATAAAATTAACAAAAATTTGCAAATTTAATTGCCGTAAAATGTTTCTGGCGATTTTATGAAGAAAAACAAACAGACAGGTTCCATTAAGTAAAGACAATTTACCTATGACGGACTGCTTGCCGCTGGCACCATCCGACTCTCAACTGGGTCACTGTTAATGCGAGAATCGTCGTTTCTTCAGTCAACGAGCGGTATACATAGTCATAAAGTATATGTATATTATGTTTGAAAGAGTCCTTATCAATCTTAGTGCAATAAAAACACTTTGGAACAATTATGGATATTGTTCGATAATCCAAGCACGTAACCACATCTGCCTCATATTGGTGTCCAACTAGAGTGACACTTTCTCACCATTGTTGGGTTAATTAGCCTGGTTAATACAAATTCAATGAAATTCCGTGTTCCTATTGAAATTGATATTTATTGTACAGATGCTGTTGAACAAATACCTCAGTTTTATGCACTGGTGCAATCTGTAATTGTTACGCAAGAATGCTATTTTTATGCAATTGGTTTTACCATGTCTTTGTTCAGCCGATTGAAACATACTCCGATATTTTTCCATCCTGGTAAATTAAAATGTTTCCTAACAAATGTGTGGGATGGGCCGATTTAATTGTAAGCACACAATAAAATACAGTAAATTTAACTGAACGGAGATAATATAAAAAGGATTAATTGGCTTGTATTTGCGTAAGAATGAAAAAATGTAATTAAAAATTTGGTTTGACATTATATGACCAAGTTGCAATTAGTTTTTATCAACCGATTTTATAAGTGATACATATTTGAAAGATTTTATAAACATTTCAAAAAGTTTCAGTATAATGTTTATAAGTAAAATTTTATAGATATAATATTCCAATTTGGATGAAAGCTTGTTTACATAGTTATCTTCAGGTGTTTCAATGAACACTATGGGTCTATGTAAAATTAGCTACTCTAAAGCTTGGAAATGTTCGTCTTTAAAATTTTAAAATTCCAGGATAATATGAGCCGTATATTTTGAAAGTGGCGTAAGTCCATAGTGCCATAAGACCGATGTTTCTATATTCTTTTCAAGTAAAATGGATCTTATGATATTTTGGACTTACGCCACTTTCAAAATAAACGGCTCATATATTTCGAATGTGATGTGAAAGTCTAAAAAGGAAAAAATACGTAATGCTGCAGAAATTTCAAAACAGTTATAATCATAATGTTTTGCAATACCACATTTTTATAAATAGTTCATTTTTATGTATTTTAAACTGAAAATCGTAAAAGATCAAGTTACTTTCGAATTCTTCCACTTGAGTACTTCAGTGAGACATTACTTACTTAAATATTTCCATTCCATTGGTATTTATGTATTTAAGACTAGGACAAAACTTACTTTTAAAACAAGATATTAACTAATTGAATTACAATTATTGCGCACATTTTTTATAAATTATATTTGATTTTGTTTATGCATTTCCCATTGTAGTACGCAGTGGAACACAAAATTACAAATATTGTGAGACAAATTCGTTGTCGCAAAAATATATCCGAAAATCGTAAAGAAACAGAGAACCCTATTCTTAAATCAAATCGAAAGAATTCTACCTTTGGATAAATATTCCTTAATAAATTTCCCAATATACTCAGAAAATCATTTTAGTTACCTTTGATTCTAATTAGTTTTTCCACATAAAAGGTCAAAATAACTCGAGTGGATTATTCTGTAATAACTTTGAACGAAAATGGTTATTCAAGTCAAAAGTATCTCAAATAAATTTATTTCAAATTTAGGTAAATATTTTATTATGGAATTTGAAATTAAAAAGAAGATTTTTAAAAACTTCTTTTCGATTTAATTCGAACAGATTCAAGAATAGGGCTCAAGTGCACATACGTATGTTTTCGTTTTTCAATTCCAATTATAGTTACATATATAGACGGAAATTAAAATTTACATATATTGAACTTAATTTGTTTTTTTTTACAACAGAATTTTTAATTTTGAATTCTCCATATGCATACGTATATTATCGAAAAAGTAGCGTAATGACGCATTTTTATTTCTAAGAAAAGTCCTAGCGATAGCGACTTTCTGTTGGTTACTCACCAGATTTCATAAACATGTTTTAGTATAACATATACAACTAAAGCAATGGGTTAGAAATAGCAGTTTCTCTAAAAGTTTAAATTTAAATTTAATACACATTAGCCTCTGAAGTATACTCATATGTAATTTTATATTGCAATAACTGCTTTGTTCATCTGCCTTAAATTGTCAAAGATTTAGCCACTACGACAGTAGAACCCTATTTTCTGAATTCCTAATCTAAATCAATAATCTGCTTCACTGTAGAGCTATTGGCTTAATGTAAAATAAAAATAAAGCAATGATGCTCTAAGTTCAGATCATCGTTTCTAGTTAACAGTTACGATATTCTTGGAGGCGAAATAATTCTAAAGCAGTTAAATGGAAAATAAAAAAATTAGATTGCTCCAAACAAGGGTGAACATTTTCGAACTTCCTCTCAATTCTCAATTAGCTGTGAAATTAAATTTCTATGGGAGCCCATAAAATTGTTCCCGATTTCGAAAATGGGAACGTAACAGACGAGGAGAATCAGCGCTAATTAATTTAATGGCAAATTAATGAAAATCTTATCTCCCTATAAATCGTCAACAATAACATCGGCGACCCCGGGCCTCTGTAAAATTGAAATAAATCCAGTAGAAGAAAGTCACCGTGCATCCACACGATGTAATAGGAGCTTGGATCTGTGACGACAAGTTGGTTAATGAATTAAACAACGGCCTCAGCCCTAATCGGATTACACAAATCGATTTGTTCGTCTCTTCTCTAATTTCCCTTTTTGAATTTCACACTGACTGCATATCTACATGTGTTATCGGGGATTCCCAAGTACGTCTTTAAGGCGCCGGCATTAATCCCCAATTAGAGTGTTTTAACCTTCTCAAACGTGCTAAGATGCGTCTTCATTAAAGCACCGATCTCAACAAACTTTTAATGTGACTTTTATGGTCGACGAACTGCCTTATTGGTGGCAGCTTGTCTGAAATTTTGCACGAAATGCGAATGAAAAGTGAAGCACTGGACCGAGCTCGACTGAAATTGCCAGTCTACGTAAACTTCCGCGTTTAAAATCGAAAATAGAAACTGCTGTGAGATTTGCATATTTCGCAAAAATTACTTGTTAGCGCAAGCCATTAAGTGTGGAACATAAGTGAGGATATCGTTTAGATCTGGTCGCGCTAAAACTTGTGTTAACCACTTGATCGGCAGTTAAAGCGCTGTTAATTAATTTTCAAATTAATGGGCTGCACTGTACTTTAAACTACGCTCGAGGCCACGCTGTCTGCACGATAGTCAGGGGACATAATTCCACTTCGAAATTGGCCCGTCCACGTTGGAAAAGGTTTAAAGTCTTATAAAATGTAGGTTAAGAATATTTTTTTTGCATAATATACATATTAAATTAATAAAATGGTCTATTGCCTAAAAGAAAATGTTCTTTGGCCTGCGAGGACAAGCTAATGAAATTTAAAGTAAAATATTTTTCAAAACAACCAAATATACCTCATTTTTCACTTTTTTTGGAAAGCGTAAATTCGTGACCTGTGCGTTAGGAAGTAGTAAGATCAGCGCTTTAAGAAAACATGACAACATTTAAAAAGATGTACTCTCCTAAAAACATCAGAACATTTTGTCAAAGGCTGCCCGCAAGGAGGGGTACTCTCACTATTGCTGTGGTGCTTCCTAGTAGATACACTTTTAGACGAGCTGCAAAGTCTAAATATTAACATACAACCTATGCTGATGAGGTGTGTGCACTCGTTTGTGGAACTTTACTAAAGACCATCTGTAGCAAGATGCAGAAGACTTTAGACAGAGTCCAGAACTTGTGTGAGAGTCATGGCTTATCAGTGAATTCTAGAAAAACAGCACTCGTGCTGTTCACTAGGAAAAGAAAACTTGATAACCTCAGGCTTCCAACTCTGAAAGGTATAACCATTCAACTCTCCAAGGAAGTAAAACACTTGGGGGTATTCCTAGATAGTAAACTGGAAGGCTCATGTCAAATACAAGGCTACTCGTGCACTGAATGCCTTTTGGCAATGCAGAAGAGCTATACGAGGTCTGTTCAAAAAGGATCGCGAATTTTGAATTTCCGCGGGCTACGTATATTCGATTTTTTTTTTTACGTTATGTTGGTACTCATGTCCCTCATTTATGCTGACAAGCTCGGCTATTTTGAATGTTCAGTTAATTTTTGATAGCTATTTTGCTTGAACGTGTTTTGGCTCGTTTTCGATTTTTGCCTATTCCAAAAAATGGATATTCGTGGAAATTCAAAATTCTCGACACCTTTTGAACAGACCTCGTATGTCGGCTAAGATAGTGCAGACTTTGAAGTCATGGACATGCAATCGGACATGATGCCATGTCCCGGCCACTTGTGGAGCATTGTGTTCTTTATAACATGCCTACGCATGATATGACACCACGAACAATATTCGAAAGAAGATTTTAGATCATTCTCCCAGTAAGGGCAAAGTGGGATGACCCAATAAAAATGAATGGTTTAGGTGCTATCTTCTATATAGACGGGTCGAAAACCTCAATTGGAACAGGGGCTGGATGGTATTTAAATGAAAAGGTCAAATACATTAAATCACTAACGACGACGGTCTTCCAAGCGATAATTTTCGCCATTCTTGAAGTGGTTCACTGAATAATTGCCCACAGATGGCGCATTAATAGAATTGGTATTTGCAGCGTTATTAATGCTGCTCTGACCACTCTACTTAACCCCATCACTAGGTCAATGATTGTCCAGGAATGTAAGAAAATATTCAATTCGGTTGCAAAGCACAACCACGTTATTCTTATATGGGTCCCTGGTCACCAAGGAATTGAAGGAAACTAGACTTCAGAAGCTTTGGCGAGGAAGGGCGTCGATTCCTTCCCCTGGGACTAGAGCGTATTATTAAACTCTACAACGCTAAAGAATTGAATAACTCAACAAGTGGGCTCAACCCACGGGCAAAGATGTTCCAGTCTGTCTGAGGAGGACGAGGACAACACAGAGCACCTCCTCTCTAACTGTCCGGCCTTCTCTCATGCGCGCATGATGGCGTTCGGTGCTAACATATTGAGGATGAAAGATTTAATTTCTCAATCTCTATCTAACTTTCGTAAGTTCATTAGGGCAACAACAAAAATTCGAATAGAATAGGGAATGAGTGCAATGGACATTTTTTGAACGCTCGAGACTACCTGTCTGACGAACAATAATAATAATAATAAAATACATTTTGTCAAGTGTAATTTCAAAAGTATGGCCAAAAATTATAATTTGAAATAAAGTTCAGAAACTAAAATCCGACTGCGATTATAACAACCTTTAAAAAACAAAGTGGAAAATCAATTGATGCCAAACATCACAATTTTATTACTATTAGTAATATGACTGACTTGCATAGTTTTGTTTAAATAGGGGGAATTTTAAATATATACATAAAACATATATTTTTAGAATCTTTAAGTCAATGATATAAAGGGTATATGTTAGTAACTGATTGGAAGTTAAGATCCGTCATACTGAATTTAAGATGACATCATATGCCTATGAGACGCGGAACATCAAGCCGCATCCATTGATACCTCATTTATTAAAATTCTTCAAGTATTAAAGGAGAAATGAAGAATCATATTGAAACATAAAATACACGGCTTTCTGTAAATAATATCCCACTTATATTTAAAATTAATTAATTATACTACTCTGAAGCAAAATAGTTCGTTTATTATAATTAAATTTTTATCTGATTACAATATGTTTGGTATACACAATAAATGAATTTTTCATTTTTTAACAAAAATAACTCCAATTCAAAATAGTTCTCTCAGACAACAAAAAACAAAAAAAAACACATAACGACAATTCTTAACAAAGTAAACATTCTAATAAAAATTGTGTACCTTTTATTAAAACACGATCAACACTCAGCTTGGAAAATAAGCTCATAATATATAAAGTTATATTCCTAACCCTCATGATGTATGGCGCGCCTGTATAGTTTCAATGTTTGTAAACTCGCATTAAATAACTCCAAGTAGCACAAAATAAAATTTTTAAAATGATTTTTAACTTACCCTGGCATTTTTCTACCACATTCTATATATTCTGATTGGAAGGAAAGAATTACCTTGCTAGTATTACCGTACTCACCTGCACAATAAGGATCAAGGATTTGGGTTATTATTCGGAATATTCTGTTTAAAGAGTAACCTTTTTGGAATTAATTTTTAATTTATGCATACATAAAATCTGAAATGGAATTTTATTAGTCAAAAGAAAAACCATGCCGTACATAAAGCCAGAATAAAATCCGATTGAAATTCGCGAAACAACACGTGTAATAGACCGTTAAGCAATAGAAACCAGTAATCTGGAGCGATGAGTTACACTTAGAACTTTCATTCCACTAGGTAAAACCAACAGGTAGACAAGGTAAAACCAACAGGTAGACAGGTCATCCGTCAAAAGAATGAAGTATTTTGCGAAGAAAATTTAAATTTCCCGCTTCAGTTAGTAGGGGCTGTGGCAGCAAAATGGCTAGAGATCAGCGTGAAAGAACTGCGACACAAAATTGAGGAGATCTAGATCGTAACTGACCCTCAAGAAAGTGGAGGTCTTAAATTGGAGTTGTTTAAGTTTTGTTTAGAAAAATTAAATAAATTCATTTATGCGCTAAATCAAACTTACTTCAAATAAATAAATGTTTCTATTTTATCTGTAAGTATCTATGTATATGGGATTTTCTCTGCTATTTAAAAACTCGATATCCTGACGTATTTTAATATATTAGCTTAAAATTTATCATCATTATGGAAATATTTCATTTTGAACGTGTTCCAAAAAGAATGCTAGTACTTTTCTTAATTTATTATTTGACTTTGCAATTCAATGTTATGCTAATAAATGTAACGTACATTACTATACGCTTTTTTTTGTGTAACGGGTGCAAATTTTAAACTATACATAAATACTAAGAATTATTGTCTAAACTTCGTTTTAAATTTTTGCAAAACAGTCCCCTGGTTCAATTTGAAAAAAGCACCGTATATTTATTTTTTTTTTTTTTTTGTCTATAGCAAAGCATCATAACATGAACAGAATGCAACCGACATGAAATTCATTTACTTATATGCCAAATAATCCGTCGTGTATTATTTTTAACGTGTTGCATCACTGTCTGTAGCTGGTTCCCGCAGCAACACCCAGATGAAGAGCTATGATCATAACTTTTTCGAGTTAAATTGTATTGAGAAAACTGTTTTACACCGGGGAATCGACGGCAATGTGGCCTCTGACGATTTAGCCCCTGGGACCGGAGCCCATTGTTGGTGTCAGCTTTACATAGTTGAAAAACTGGATAACTAGATCCATGGACTCAATACATGGTCCGAGATGGTCCAGTATATCAATCTGTAAATTCACCAAATGATTCATTGGTCGTCCAGACAGTAACAATGCAAAACTTATACTTGGCTTAGGCAGGAAAGATTGCAGAAAGCTTGTAGGGACGGTTACAGGACATAATAAATGCGGCAAGCATCTGAACACCCTAGGGATCATCAGCGAATCAGCGTGTCCTTCGTGTGGGGAGGACGAGAACAGTACAGAGCAGTTCCTCTGTAACTGCCCGACCCTAGGGTAGGGGACGAGTGCAATGGACCGTGGTCTGAGCGCTCGAGGCTGACGACTCCCCCTTTCTTTCTAATAATAATAATAATAATAATAAACTGTTTTAGCTTCCACTAGAATGGTTTTACAGATATTAGGGTTGCAATACATAGGTACGACATAAGGAGAAGGAAAAAATTTAATAAAATATAGTTCTATATAGTCAGTCACTAAGAAAAAAAGTTGATACTAATTAGACCTTTTTTTATAACAAATAATAAATAAAACCATTTTAATTTGTTTGTTCGAAAAAATTTTTTTTATTTCATAATAAACAGTCTCCTGTCTGGTGTTTTCACAAAATCGATTATAGAATCCAAAATTCTTTTTAATTATAATCTAAAGCTGTAAATTATCTTTCCAAGAAAAAACTGGACATCACAAATTGTATTGAACATTTGTAAAAAGTAAAGAACAACTCATATCGTAACTAATTGTGCAAATCACTCAGGAAAAAGTGTTATAAGTTATATGGCGCACCAAGGATCCCTTTTATAGAGTAGAGTGAAACGAGTGGAATCTCACGAATTTCGATTAAACTTCGTAGGAATGTTTAAATTAGGCCCAGAAATCAGAAATAGTCATTTTTACATATTTTTCATGAACAGGAAAGATGGATGTTTATGCTATATATGTATGTATGCATACATAGCAAAATGACTTCGGTACGTTTAGGAAATTATTATTATTATTAAGTTCAAAGGAAATCTATAGATCTATCTATCACAAAATACTCAAGAATAGAAACAAATCAAATTCATAATTCCTATGAAATGTTTTCCATGGAAATCATACGAGCTTTTGTCTCACATAAAAAGAGTTCCCATCTTATGTAGTATGCTGAAATTTTCAAAAACATTAATTTGTCTTCGAAAAGAGCATTTACCGAAAATTAGAAAAGTCGTTAAGCTTTGGACCTCTACCTAGAGTTAATCAGAAAGATAAAAGGCGTCGCTAGAGAAAGCATACAAAGATTAAACTGCTTACGCAACCTGAACTTGCCAAGTTACTTAATTTCTTCAACATTTTCTAGTCAGCCACTAAAGTACGAGGTGACTACTGGGTGAGGAATGCCGCGTATTTTAAACTTTTACTGCCTTTTCCGTACATTGAGAAAGTTTCACTACCCGATAACTTTTTTGCAAAACTGGGCAAGGTACACACCCGAAAATCGGTTTTTAAGCGAATTTTTTCGATCGGTTATGGATCAGTTTGCATGCGAAAAACTAGGCAAAAATCTCAATCTGAGAAAACCCACCTGGAGAAAACTTTGCGCATAGTTGCACAGGTCCCGTGTATTTTTGTTGTTGGCTCCTCATCGACAGCCGTCATGCAAAATATTTCTTAACTTTCGGAACAAATCACTGCTCCGAGCGACAAACAGCTGCCGAAATGGGCAATTACGGTGGTGATGTAACTCAACCGCTCGATTATGACCGATTAAGTGAGAAACTTTGCGGTAGCGGCTGGACCCGATTAAATCTCTACACCCCTCCTCCGATTCTGGACGCAATCGCCGCAGATCCCGCTCTAAACGGCTCCAGATCCAAACATTCTTGACATAGAACCCAACCGAACTGGAGCAGAACGGACGACAGACAGATCTTCTGGAAGCCCCAGCTCTGCGCTTTTCAGCTGTTTCGTGGAATTTGCGAATTATTGCGGACAATTAAGTCTCAAAATCAGCTTCTGACGGTCTGATCCACTTCAGAGAACTAACAACTTTAATTGCTATTTCGCGATTTTAATTAACAGTTCATTTGCCGTGCTGACACTCATTTGTTATGGGAGCAGCAACTTCAGTTATAATTTCACTCTTTTCAGTTAAACACGAATTAAGAACGTCTACAAAAAATTCTAGCCGCGGCATTTGTAATTTGATTAGAACTCGCCTTTTTAAGAGAACAAGTGCCATAATCAGTTTTTGTGGGGACTGATTAAATCGAATTTGGGGAACTGACGGCATCTTCGTTAATCGCGGAAATCATTCATTTAGGATGGTGTTGGATGATGCGCTTCATGAAATTTAAGTTTTGTCCCCACAAACTATTATACCTGATTTGGCTCATTTCAAATTAACGAAATAGCAATAACTGAATTGATAGAATTTGTACTAAAATCTGTTAACGTATTATGTTGCTATTTTGGTAACTATGACTGAATTTGTAATCCTGAATGTCTGACTTCATTTGAAATCTCTTAATATACAGAGGTTTTAGGTACACCATATAGAAATTTTTAAAATTGCAAAGGAACTCATTTCTGACTAACTTACATACCTGAAAATCAATCGTCATTCCTAATATAATTATAAATTTATTTTAACTTCAGAACAACTGGCTACATAAATTGCGCCATTTTAATAACTTAGCAACTTCATGTAATTTTTATGCATATGCCAGGTTTATGAGTTAATAATTCTTAATTTTGTCTTAGCAAAACACGTGCATTTTTATAGAAAGGTAAAAGATGATTTATTCAAAGTATGCACTGTCGCTAACAACCCATTTTTCCTATTCCTTTGAAAAATCGTTGATGTTGTCTCAGGAAAACCGTACATCTTTTCAGATGGTCCAGTCATTTTTCGACGTCCCTGTAATTGTTGAACTGTTTCATAGAAAGTGCACGAAACATCGATGAAAATAAGTGGTAATCGGATGGGACCAAGTCTTATGATCGATTCGGTTTATGATTTTTCAAATCGAAATGGGAATCACTATTGAGGTTTTACGATTTGAAAACAATTTCTAAAACAGTTTGTAATAAAAAAGAAGATAAAAACAATGACAAAAATTCACCTTCCATTTGCTTTCAAGATATTTAATAAAAACAGTGCAACAGTGCAACAGTGCAATTCTTCGTTCTACATATGTATAATAACAGCAACACACAACCTAATGTGATTTGAATTTAAATTTTCCTTTTGTAAATTTTGTCTATTGACTGAGAATTTTCCTTATACAAAATGTAGTAATAAGTAGTTTAAATGTATTTTCAATAGTTTTTTGTTTTAAAAACGACTCATTTCGGAAATGACATATATGCTATCGAAATCGTCGTTTAAACAAACGCACACAAGAGTCTTGCGTTTCCAAGTATACGAAGGTATTTACTCGCGTTTTTCTTTTATACAATATATATATATATATATATATTATACAAAAAAAGCAGTAAATATTACAAATGCTCAATATTCCAACTAAAAGTGGACATGTTTATCATACAGAAAAAAGAAAACAAAAACATATAACACTAGCTAGTTTGAATATCAATGGCATTTTGAAAGGTACTGTCACATTAACAAAATGATAAAAATTAGACTGTGAACCAATCCTTGTTTTCAGCGCTATCTCCTAAAAAAATTAACAATTAATAACCACCTGCTAAATATGTAAAATTATAAGTGAATCCATTCTACTTTTTGAAAGGATAAAATTCACACTGTGTTATAAAATCAAAAGATATAAAAAAGTATTTAATATGGTACATATAATACCTATTATGTATATACTCCTAGTATACTAAATCTGCATTTGGCTTGACTGATGATTGATTGTAATAGTAAAAATTACCAATTGTTTTTATATTCTATATTATAACTAGTTTTATAAAGCTAAGTTTATTATTGCATATTCTGAACTTATTTTGTTTCTTTTTGTAGCCCTAATTTATTTATTTATTGATTAAGATTTAACACTGTCACACAAACATCATAATCAATGTTTTTCGGTGTAATTTAACTACGACTGTGGACTAAGGTAAAACTAAAATACAAAATTATTTGTTCTTGCTTTCCCTTATTTGTTTATTTAATGCTGTGTTCTTAAAACGAGTGTTAAAGGGATTAAACAGTAAGAAAAATTCTATATACAAACCCCGGTTGTTCAGTCAACATTGAAAACGTATAGACAATTTGCTGTCGATGAAAAACCTACAAGCAATTAATACTTCCACTACTTCGCTGTTTTTTTCACATGATGACCTTGAGCTAATCAGCCTTTAAATTCAGGTATCGCTATGTGAACTTGACTTCCCTTCATTGGTTCATCATCTCACAAAAATTTGAAATATTCCAATTATCTATAATTTCTTAATAATTATTATTAGATAAAAATACAAGTGTACAAACTGAACTGAACATCCTTGAGTAAAGATAGGAGACATCGTGAGTCCAACATTTTTTGTATATGCCTACATTTAACTATTTAGATGGATTAATTTCCAAAGTGTTTCGAGATAACACAATGCTGAAGATTTTAGATATGTTTTAAAATCGTACTTTATAACTTCCGTGTGCCTTTTAAGATGAGATCATTTTAATATAAAAGAAGCAGTTTATAGATAAGAGTGTATTCAAGCAATTTATTTTTGTTTGTTAAATATTAGATAATTGTGAAATTCCATTTCATCTAGCTCAATAAATGCTTAATTACGTGAAAAATGAATTGAATTTACTATTGAAATTACTAATGAAATGAATGAATAACTCTTGAGCGGTTATAGTACTAATTCAGGGTCGGTTCAGGAAGTTCTTTAAATTTTATTAAAGAACTACTTTCAGTAAATAAGTACTTAGTATTTAATTAATAGGATATCGAATGATGGGACTAGACGGACCATTTATCTTTCATAATACTAGCTACATTTTACTGACGCTAATTAAGTCCAATTTAATCGCCCAGATGTCTAGAAAACCGCTTAAATAATAATAATATAATAAATATTAAATTTCTCAAAAATGTTATTTGCCAAAAGCTGCAATTCATTCGCTTCGGGACAAAATTAGTGATAAGAAGTTTTATTGAAATTCGAAACTTGTTATACAATAATATTTAATTATCGAATTACCGCCGCCACATTATAATGGGTTTTGAAGCATTTTGAAGAAATAAAGCAACAAAAGAAAAAAACAAAATTCACAGCGAACTATTTTTGAGATATTCAAAAAATAATTCATTCTATAGAAACATTCTCCAATTATTAATCCAAAATAACCTTCCAATCGGTACAACGTTTCTTGCATAAGACTGCGTATTCTGCGATTAAAGTTATTACTTTGCTTTGCGCAGTTTCGTGACTGTTAATAGGCAACCGTTTTATTATTAAAACGCGGTCCATCTCAAATACTACTCTAATTTCCTGTATACCTTTAGAAATGAATGTTAAAAATTTAAATAAGTCGAGATTGAAGCCTTTGTCCCGATACCCACCCATATATTGTACTTATGTATTTTTATTTATACCTCCATTTTCCGAAGACCTTACAGAAAGTCAGAGGAAATATCATCCAATCCAATAATATCCTTCGAATAAAAATACACTGTGACTTCACAATCGTTGCACAATTTTATTACCAAATTCGCAAAAAAAAACCAAAACAAAAAAATATCGAAATAGAGATAATTCGCTGTTTTTCATACAGAATCAGCTGGGCTCACAATTTGCATCAACACAGAGGGGCACCAGAGGCGCGTTATCATCTGACTCCTCGCCCAAATCGTGATATCGACAGCGCGCACTGATTACTTCACTTGCACTTGACGGGCGCGCAATGGGAAAGTCGACAAAAATCAAAAATTAGAGGAAGTCCGCTCAAGCATTACCTGGCGCGCCAATCTGCGCACAACGACACACCGCCTACGCACTTTTGAACCGAACAAGGGACCGATTCTCCAGGTGAGAACCACAAAAGACACTCTGCGCCTGAGCATGCGCGATCGCCTAAAACTTGTGAATGAATTCGCGCCACGATGGCCTAGCGTAATCAAAATCGGAGTGGCTGGTTGGTGAGTGGCGATTTGCTTGCCCGTCGTAATTCGTCGAGCCGCGCCGTAGGGAGACGGAGAGGTTATCGCGCACCGCTAGAACTTCTATCTTCGAGAGTTAGGCAAATGAGACAAGTCTAACCGGAGCCGAGCACCAACCAAGCGATGTCAACGTGAAACCTCGAGTGAACCCAACGCCGCGCGACCAGAAGTCAAATACTCGTCGAATGTTGGCAGCACGCCGACTTCTGTCTCTATCGATCGGCGGCATCATGTTGCGGTAGCTCGCGATGAATGAAATTTGTTCTCTGTTCATGGGGGAAATTGTTGCAGCACTCGTCCGACACAAATGCCCGTTGTCCGCACTATGCAGATTGAAGAGATGCGGTGGCATCTTGGAAAGCGGACGGGCTTTCGCACCGTGGCACAATAAATTATTAATAAACCTAATCGCAACCAGTTTTCGGAGGGAAAAAAAATCAATTTGTTATGCTGGGAAAACGCCCATACTCTAGCAATACTTGCTGTTTGCTCCAGGAAGGGTTATCAGCAATATGCGCGGTTCAAGTTCAGATTTATTTGACTAATTAAATAGATAAGAGTTGCCTGTTTGGCTACCGCACCGCACCAGTCGCCAGCAGGCCCTGCTGTGATCCGATAAATTTTATGTTTACGCGCTCGGCTAAAACCGTTAATTGCTATTGTTTATGTTAGATTAGGCCGCGCTATGCAAATGCTCCGATGGACAACATAATTTTTAACTACTCAAAGATAACATCTTTATTAGGGTCTCTTCCAAATGTGAGGGTTAATGCTGTGTATTTTAAACAATCGACCACCCTCGAGAAACGACTTTTGCTAATAAAAATTTGTACGGCCGTCGTTCAAATTGTAAAATATAACACTTTTGATTTTTAAAATTTTTATTATTCAACATTCAATTATGTTTATAATTAGCAAAGTCCTTCAAGAGTTTTACATATTTTGAACGTTTTAACATCTCAAGAGTATTGGTAACAATTTCAAGTCGAAATTCCAAGGACTTCCTACTTCTAGTTTGATCTAAACTTGAAAACATGAAAAAAAAATTATATCGCAATCATTAATTATAATAAAAGTTCGGATTTTCAGATATTAAAATAAAAATAGGGAAAACTTAAAATTTCCTATAGATCTGTATTATCTAATTAGTATCATATGGAGTTTTTTCAAAAGTCCGTCATTGCATTAAAACCTCATATCTTACAAAATCCATTGTAAAAGTTTCCCTACAAGAAAGTCCGACAAATACCTTTTTTCGAACTTTTCTAGGTACTACTCTACGTCCTTTCTCCCTCAAGAACAATGTTAATAATTAAAATAAGTTCCAATATTCAGATTTGAAGTTTACCTCTACAATAAAAAGATATAGAAAAATGTCTGGACGATATATTAGAAGCTAAGATATTCAGTATAAGTAGGTACTAGGGCGGTTTGGCCTGGGAAAATTTTGGGTACCGTGGGAAATAAGTTTGACCTTGAGATGCCCTTGTGGTTTTGTTATCGGTGGTTTGTGGTTTTGTTATCGGTGGTTTGTGGTTTTGTGTGTGTGTCAGGTGTTATCTTTATTGTTTATTATAACCCTTTATCGCTACTTCCGGGATGGTTAGGTGAGTGTAGGAAATAGTGACGTCATAGGGGATTCCAATTCTGGTTTGGTTCAATTAAGCTATGCGTCATCTTTATTATCATCTTTATTATTATTATTATAACCCTTTATTTTTATCTCTGTCTGTCTCATGTTAGATAGATAGATAGATAGATAGCAGCCGATACCCGAACCAGATATCAATACCCGAACCGGATCTCAATACCCGAAGACGATATCAATACCCGAAGCCGATATCAATACCCGAAGCCGATCTCAATACCCGAAGCCGATCTCAATACCCGAAGCCGATATCAATACCCGAAGTCGATCTCAATACCCGAGGTTGATTTGGTCGGCTGGCCAGACATCTCTCTCTGTCTCATGTTAATAGCGCCATCTGTCGCGAGAATTGGATAACGCTGGAAATTTAATGAATTAAAAAGCAGGTTGGGTGGTTCTGCGATTTGAACCGGGGATTTGTAGCTTCAGAGGCCAGTATGTTAGCCACTGGGCCATTGGGGTTTCTTGTCGTTGTCGTTTAATTTGTGTATATAAGGTGTTTTGGACGATCGAGCGAAGTAAAAATAGAATTTAAGTTTTCTTTCGACCGGGGGTGTGAATGAATTGAAAAATATTTATTTGCCCCTGGTGAAGATGGATGATGGAATATGATGGCTATGATTTGGATTGATTGATAAGAACTTGGTTGACCTGCATTATTCTTACACCAGGATCGAGCGAAGTAAAAATAGAATTTTTTTTTTTCGATATCGATACCCGAAGCCGATTTGGTTAATTAGTCAGACATTCCTCTCTCTCTCTCTATCTGTCATGAGAATTCCGTAACGATGGAAATTTAAAAATGAATTAAAAGCAGGTTGTATGGGTTCGGGATTTTGAACCGAGGGAGAAATTTAAAAAAAATGAATTAAAAAGTAGGTTGTACGGGTCCGGGATTTGAACCGAGGGATTTGTAGATTCTTGTTGCTGTTATTTAATTTAAGTTTTTCTTTCGATCACCCCGATAAATATTTGCTTCGGGGCCTGGTCGGGATCTGGCCACATAACATGTATGAAATCCACGGTTCTATTTTCTAAAAACTCTGTGGAGATATTATTACGAAAACGGGGGAATTTCAAAAGAAAAAAGGTAACGGTTGGGGGCTCTATTAAAAAAATTGATCGTATCGAGTTTTATAACATATTTAGATGTAAATAACTTGTATGTTTGGGCAATATCTCAATCACAACCCCATTCTAAATTTGCATGGGCTGAAGATATTAATATCACTACACGCGGGTCAAATTGATAAGCGACTGCCTTTTACGAGTGAGGTTGTTGACCGTGTTGATAAGTTTTTTAAAAGCTTGGCGCTTGTTCATGAGATAAAAATTGGATATCAATGTCAAGGTTGGGCGAGTGAAGATAATAGAGTTGTTTTTAGTAAGACTTTTTAAGAGTGTTTTAATTGTGAGAAAATTATGTTTGAGAAATATTTTTTTTTTCAAGTAGGGAAGGTATATCTCTATGCTGCGGTGAGTATTTCGATTAAAAAATTTTGGAAGTTTTTCCTTGCGGTGAGTATTTCGGTTAAAATGTGGAAATTGAGGGTTTAGGCGAATACTCAATAATGCTGAAAATGATAAAGGTGGTGTAAAATAGATATCAATTTCGTATAAAACCCCCAGTCAATAACCTCGCTCGTAAAAAAAAAAAAAAAAAAGAACAGACCCGCCAAGTCAATCGCTTATCACAGCAAAATACCCATTCACTTTACTCGAAAAAGGCCTAGCACATTTTTTGTTTGTTTGTTTTAAATAACAATGTAATTTAGAATAAGTTAAGTACTCTGAAAGATCTACAAAAAAAAAAATGCATGGGTCATTATAAGATATGTAATAATCTAGGTATAGAGTTTTAATAAAACATTTTTTTTAATTTAAACAATTTGTTTATTTTGGCTAGAACCATTGTTACATTTCAGAAACTTCTCCATCAAAAACACATTCTCTTGTGCACAGATTCCTTGGTGGATTAAGCAATGATATGTATTAGGATTTTCATATTTGAGAAAAGAAAGTTTTGGGCATTGTAGATCTTCCTCCATGTTGATTACATCTAAAGTTTGTCCAAATAATTGTTTTATCCAATATTGTTTTTCACACCCTTTAACATATATTGTTTTATTGTTTAACAGAGGAGTTATCAACGCTTTTAAATGATGATAGGGAATGTATCCATCTCTCCAGGAAAAACCGTGATGATGATTTTGCATCCATTTAGCCTCTCGAATTTTTGATGGGGGTAGCTCTTGAAGTCCGTATGGTGGTAGAAATACAAAGTGTTGTATTCGGTTTTCATTTGTTAATATAGCCATTTCTTTCACAATCAGTTTGTTATTTTCATTTTTGAATCCTTGGATATCGACGATTGCACATATTTTACTTAAATTATTGCCCATTTTACCTAAATAATTTTTTGAACTTCACTGGTCAACGGACTGTATTCAACTACCCGATCGTGAAGCAGTAAACAATAGGCTGATGTATGTGGCGGAATATTTTGATTACTTTTCAAGTGAATCCGAATGTCAACCGGCCCCGATTTTATTAATTCGTTTTGATGTGAGCAGTCTATAACCACAATTGGAGCCTCATCCTTGAATTTTTCTCTAGTTAGAAGAGGTTGATTTTGGCGAGAATAGTATGATTGTTGGAATTTTACATACATATCATATAGTATGGCATAGCGGTTTCGATCAAATTTAATGTTCATATCTTCATATGGAAACGTTTCAGAATTAAGATGTACCTTAACATCTGATGTATCGCAATGATTAAATTTGCTGGCATCTTCAGATTTATTGTTTTTACGATTTGTTTGCAAAGCAACTACAACAAATCGTGGTTTTTCTAGTTGTGAAGATGTTTTTACAGACCATGTATGTTCTGTAGCCTGTGGTAAAACTGGATATTCATAGATATCCCAACTACGAAAACTCATTTGGATCCGATGTCCAGAATCAATTGTTTTTAAGAGAGCTAATTTTTCTCCGTCAGCTACAGTTATATGAGGTACACGCCATTGAAGTTTAAATATATCAATTTTTACGTCATCATGTGTTGCAATAAAAGCATTCTCATCGCTTCTACTTCGAATCAATATTAATTCATGTTTGGAATTCACAATAATTTTTCTATAGTCTTCAGCAAACCCTAAAAGCATTTTTAGGGGGATGCAAAAATTGAAAAATCCTTTTTCTAGTGATATTGCTTCATTTGGTGACCAGCCAGCATTTAGAAGTGTACTACTTTCATTCTGATTCAAAGATATATAATTTTTTAGTGTTGTAGCGAATCCAAGATTCCTCGTTCTGTCGATTTCTACACCATTTAATTCATAACGAACTTCTTCAAAAAGATATGCAATAGAATTATTGGAAAGATTTGATGTTATTGAGGTAGTCCCATCTGTTTTCGTTAGAGCCCCCTCGATATAAATAAAACTTTCACAGGGTAAAATGTATAAATCCTGATGTTGTATAGAAATTCGAATTTCATCACTGTTTTTATAAGAGGACTGATATGGGGAATAACTATGATATTCAATTTTTGTAATTGAATTATCATAAGTAATTCCTTGTGAAATATCTAAAGTCTCACTCATTTTTGTTTTTCTTTTTTAATATAAATCCTAAGGATTTTAAAACTCTTTCGTTTGCTATTGTTAAACTCCTTCTAGTCTGTAACGTTGTTGAGAGCTGACTACTAGGTAATGTACTTTTATAGCCGCTTTTATTGAGCGTGTTATGTATTAACATTTCGCGGTTTTAGATGTAGTCTTATCGTTATAGTTTCACCTCTAAAGTTTATTAAATCTCCGTTTTGATCTATTAATCTGAGCGCAACCGACTTAATTCTCTGCACATTCACTGGTAAATAAATTACATTCTTCGGAACTTCAATTATTTTATACCCTGGACCTACTTTGGGTGAAAACTCATGCAGTGTATGCACCTGTGTGTTATTTATATATGAGCCTGATATAATATTGCACTCAATTCGAATTACATTCACTTTTATTATATTTACTGGTAAATCGGATTCGTTTAAAATTTTAGGTTCAAGGATCCGTTTACTGAACCCCAACAAGGAACCAATCGATTTTTCTGTATTAAAAAATACTTTTTCTGAACTTTTAACTTCACTTTTGAGAGTATTATTATTTGCCTTAATAGTAATAACTTCTTCACTACCTATTTTTTTTAATTCTCTATTAACAGTTTCGGAAATGTCACTAATTTCGTAAGAACCTTCAGGAATTTTAATAGTTATGTTTCCAATACGAAGTAAATTATTCTTGCTATCAACATTAGGGATTGAGTTGTACGTTTGAAAGTCAATTAAACCACAAACATAATCAGTTTTCAGCTCCAAAGATGGAAAATACTCAGCTGTTAGTACAGATGAACTACCACTTAAAGTTAATGTTAATGACATGGTTGTTTGGAATAAAATGAGACTTTTGATTAAAAAAAATGTAGCTTTATTTATGACTTACAGCGATTAAACAAAAATTCTAAGCATAAATGACCACAGTTAATTGTTTTATAATTTTGATATGTATCATAATTGTATACTAAATTATTATTATTATTTAAATATTTAATAACTTCCTTAGGTGGTTGCAGATTTCCAAAGCTATCAAAATATTCGCTTTTCGTTCCATTTTTATAATATGCTACCCAATGAGTTCCTGGTCCAGAAATAGAGTCTAAATTTATAATGCCACATTCATTCTTTCTTGCTTTTTTAGGAAGACTGTCGCGCATGAAAACTCCTCTAAAGTTTGGTAAATTCTTAGCAGCCTGTTGTAGATCGAATTGATTAAGTGGTCTTTTGGGTAGCAGTTTTAATAGTTTTTTGATGGTGGATTTAAATAAAGTCCTAAGCCCTTTCTATAGGGCTTGAGGTACAACCCACTACCGGTTTTACCTAGAGCAATTGCCTCCATTGCTTCATTATGCCTATTGGATTCTTTAAGTTGTTTTCGTGCATCAACAGCATCACGAACTACTTTGGCTATTCCAGCCGCCCCTCCTGTTAATGCTCCTAAAGCAGAAAGCCCAGCAAATATTGGAATCAATGGTAGAATTCCTCCAATTTTTGGTATAGGAATAATACGAGGTGTTTTTATTTTTGATTTTTTATAACCGCGAAACATGGGTTTTGTAGCACCTAAAGCAAGATTTATTGCATCATTTATTGAAGTAGGTTTCTGTGATTTTAGAATATTTTTCGCTTCACGAATTCCTTTTTGAAGTGATATCCTCGATTTTGTTATCTTCTTCTTCTTCTTCATCCTCTTCTTATCTAGACCCATTCCAAATTTCACCTTTGTTTTCATCGCATTTGTAATGAGCCAAGAATTTAAACGTTCTCCAACTGAAGCGTCGCTAGATTTAAACCTTTGCCAGGCCTTTCCTAATAGAATTTTATCTGCTATATGTCGATTTTCTGTATCTTTATGCTTAGAGTAAGCAATATCGTGTTCTTTACAGGCGGCGTCAAGTGGATTTATACCCGAATCGCTACGTTCTAATCTTTTTTGTAGTTTTGTTCCGGGTCCACAGTATTGATAACCGGGGAGATGAAGTTCAAATGGTAAATTGTTTATTACTGTATTCAGTAATCCTTTTCCAGCTCGTCTCTTACATTTATTGTATTCCAGCATTCATAACAATATTACTTTTTTAATGTATCTCAAACCAAGGTTGTATTAACGCAGGTATAAGAAGCGTATTTAGTATAAAATATATATTAGTTGCAATAAATCCTTAAAGGTTTCGACTTCAAAACGTGAAAAGCAGTAGCTTCTCTTTAAAGTAGCGTTTACTTTGAACTGAGGTAATACCTTTCTATGTTAAGAATATATATATACCTACATAATGAAATTTGTAAAACAACAATCAGAATTACCGATATCAAATATTGATTTTAAAAGCGGAAATAGCCTAAGAAAAAAGCATGGAACGCTTTTACCCAACAGTATACGAGCTATAATTGTGGGTCCATCAAATTGTGGTAAAACAAATCTTATGCTTGGTCTTATAGAACACCCAAATGGGTTAAGATTCGAGAATATTTATATATATTCAAAATCATTACATCAACCTAAGTACAAGTATTTAGAAGATTTAATGAAACCAATAGAAGGGATGGGTTATTACACATTCTCCGATAACACTGCTGTTATAACACCAGAAAAAGCTAAACGAAATTCAATTTTCATTTTCGATGATGTTGCTTGCGATAAGCAAAATAATATTCGCGCATACTTCTGTATGGGTCGACATAATGAAGTGGACAGCTTTTATCTTTGTCAAACATACACACGTATACCGAAACATTTAATACGTGATAATGCCAATTTCATTATTCTTTTTAAGCAAGATGAAATGAATCTTAAACATGCTTATGAAGATCATGTCAATACGGATATGCCCTTCAATATTTTTAAGCAGGCTTGCGCAGAGAGTTGGAAAGATAAATATGGCTTTGTAGTGATAGATAAAGACAGTCCTATTAATAAAGGTCGTTACCGAAAAGGGTTTCATACATTCATCCATATATAAATACGCTTTAAGCAGTTCAGAGAGCAGTTAAAGCAGTTCAGATATCTGTTAAAAGCAGTTCAGAGAGCGGTTAAAGCAGTTCAGAGAGCAGTTAAAGTAGTTCAGATATCTGTTAAAAGCAGTTCGGAGAGCAGTTAAAGCAGTTCATAAAATGAAGCATAAGACAAAAGGAGACAAAGAATATCAAGAAGATACTATTAGGAATATAGTAAAAATAAGAAATTCTTTGAGGAAGAAGTTTCAAATGTTAAAATCAGGAAAAATTCATACGGAGTCTCAACTGGAAGAAACATTCAAACCTATAACAAAACCACTTCATAAACTTGTTACAAAAGTTGAGGAAAACTATAAGATTGATGTAAAAAATGAGCCAAAGAGTGAAAATGATGAACCAACAACAAGTCAGTTGAATCAAACAACTAAAGCTATTTTCCCAGAAATAGAACACACCAGTACACCATTAATAAAAAGAAATCGACTCGCCACATTCGATAATGACTCTTTTATGATGACATCACCACCATCACAAAAATTACCTGAAAAAGAATTAAGTTTTAAAGAAATGATAGTAGATAAATATATGAAATTATATTCTGAAAATAGTCCTGCTATTGATACTACATATGGTGTATATTTTGATGGCAGTCAGTGGAAGATAGGAAATACAGTCTTTGAAATCAAGAATGACAATTTTATAATTGGCGGGGAAGAATATAAGATAACACTTGGTTTATGTGAATTGCTATTTATGAAAAGACCTGCAGCAAGTTTTTATACCGAGGAAGACTTAGCAAATTATACAAATATTATTATTAGCAGTAGCGCACATAAACGAAATTATGATCCTAGTAGTCAAATAAGCGGAAATAGGGGATTTAAATTTACAAATATTATAAGCAAATTCAATTTACGTGAAGGAAAAGGTTTAATGCAGCTACCTAAAAACAATATTGATTATATATATTGGAATGATCCCAATGAATTGGTAGAAAGGCTACAACTTTTAATAGCATCACAACAAGCTGGTCATAATAACCATCATAATGAGATCGTAGCCATAGTAGAAGAATTAAGAGAAGCTGCCATCATTGAATAAATAGGATAGTCACTTTTCTTCTATGCTTATAATAATAATGAGTGTTGACAAGTTTGGACGTTCGAGTACGAAATTTTTAAAACACGGTTTGTCAGGTCCGCGTGGTGAAAGGGGTCCGACAGGAGCTGATGGTAAAAGAGGTCCACCAGGTTCACCAGGACCACCAGGAAAGCCAGGAATAGGATTCTTATTAACAAAAAATGGGGATTATGATATGCAATTGAAAACACTTAAATACCTCGCGCAACCTATAGATGATGAAGATGCCACAAATAAAAGCTATGTTGATATTATCAGTAGATACCTTAAATCCGAAATTGAGAAAATTGAAAAAGCAAATGATAATCTAAATGATAAATTAGATACAGCAAAAGAAGAATTGAGAGATTTCATAGGAAAAGCTATTGAGGATACAATGAAATACATTGATATGAAGATTAGTAATATTAATTTAGTTTTAGAAAAGTTTGTAAATGTAGAATCAATTACAATTAATACTCCCAAGAGTGAACATAAGAATAATGAGTAAAAAAATTGTTGTCAATGAGTTGCACAAGTCTGCTAGGAGGAATTTTAAAAGACGTCGCGTAGTTATTAAAGGTTTGGATGATCTATGGCAAGCTGATTTGGTAGAAATGGGATCATATGCCTCTCAGAATAATGGATACAACTTTCTATTAACTGTTATTGACACATTCTCTAAATATGCTTGGGCTATACCTGTTAAAAGAAAAACTGGAGCTGAAGTTACTCAGGCTATGAGAACAATATTAAAAGATGGAAGACATCCTAAAAATTTGCAAACCGATGATGGGAAGGAATTTTTTAATAAAAATTTCGCAGAGCTTATGAAAAACTACAAAATCAATCATTATTCTACATATAGTTCTCTTAAGGCGTCAATAGCTGAACGATTTAATAGAACCTTAAAGTCTATGATGTGGAAAGAATTTAGCATGAGGGGATCATATCGATGGATTGATATTATAAAACAATTAATTTTAGCATACAATATGAAGAAACATCGTACTATAAAAATGCGTCCCTTTGAGGTTAACGATCGCAATGAACAACAGCTTATTTCAACAACATATAATCATATAAAAGTAGCCCCAAAAGCTCGATATCAAATTGGAGACTTTGTTCGAATTAGTAAATACAAACACGTGTTTGAAAAGGGCTATACACCAAATTGGACAACTGAAATTTTTAAAATCAGAAAAATTCAGCTAACAAATCCAGTTACATATCTCTTGGAAGATTATAAAGGTAATCCGATACAAGGTGGATTCTATGAACTCGAACTTCAGAAAAGCAAAAATCCTACTTTATTCTTAGTTGAAAAAATTGTAAAACAAAAAGATGATAGGGTTTTTGTAAAGTGGTTAGGATTTTCATCAAAACACAATTCTTGGATTAATAAAAATGATGTATTATAAAATCAAAACAACAACAACAACAGCAACAAAAGAAATTGAAGAGCTTGGGGAAAAGCAGAATAAACATAAATGTTTTAAAAAATTTGTTAGTTTTTTATTTTTTATTATTATTAAATCTAGTATTATATATTTGTTTCCGATGATATTCGTTCCATATTGGCTCTAGAATTTTATTCAGCTCGTTGATCCTTTGTTGGAAGCGATGTCTTTCAATAGCATGCAAATGCCATTCTCCCTTACGAGCAGCTCTATAAGCAAAGCCCCATGTAATCATGTAATGTATCTCTGGTGGTGTTGTTGTAAAATGCACTTTTTTGGGTGTCATTGCTGTTACTTGTTTCTCTCTCTCCTATTTTAACCAGCTTCCACAACAGGATAGACAGCCTCTTTTCTTTAAGTTTTTGTAGAAATTAATCAAGTATAACACTCTCTTTAAATGCATATCCACACTATGACATTCACATGTATCGGGACCTTCTGTTGCATCATCTTTAGACCATGGACAGCTTGTGTAGTGCTCACCATATTTCGATTTCACCTTGTCTACATTTACAAATAATTTCAAAAAATCTAAATGTTCCTTTATTTCCTCTTTATGTTCATCACACATTATTTCAAAGCATTCACTTAAAAATTGTTCAATATTCATCTTTCTATGACGGTAGACGAATAATAACTAAGCTCACTTTTTTATTTAAGATATATTCATTTGATATGTCTGTCTCATTTTACGTAGATCTAGTAAGTCTACATCAGTTTTATAGTTAGGATCATGTTGTTTTATCAACTCAACCTCGCCATTACTTAAAATTCTCTCCGTCTCATATTCATGATACTCATAACAATTTATTTTCAATGAGCGAGCTTCATAATTGCTATCATATGTACACCGAACTCTTATTGAAATATCATCATCAAATTCAAGCATAAAATGTCTATAAAAAATGTTATTGCTTTCAATATATCCAGCAATATACAACTCCTTTTTAATTAATTCTTGCCTAAATCCCTCGATAGCTTCCTCAACAGATACAAATTTCTTCTTAGACTTCTCAGTTTCAGAATCCTCTGATGATGATGATGTTGTTGTTCGCATTGATGTTGGTGGTGATGATGTTGTATTATTATTAGTATATGTTAGCAGTCGAAAAGTTAAACCAACTTGTACTTGATCATTATTTGGAAGATTTAATTTAAAATCTATGTTGCTCACACCATCATTCATAAGGTTTATATCTAGCGGTACTGGTTGTGCATTCGCATAGAATACAAAGAGTGTTAAAAATAAAATAATGTTTGGATGCATTTTGATTTATTAACTTGCAGCGTGTGAATAGTCTGCACTCTTTAAAGAAACTAATTGATGTGTTCAGTTTCCATAGAATTTATACTCAGGCTTTGTTTTAGCTGTTTCTCGAGCTTGAGTTTCATGGGGTGGTTCCATTTCCAATCATCTTCATCGGCAAAGACGCAATTAGCTGGAAAATGATTTGCTGACTTGTATCTTATTGAACCGTCTGGAGATTCCCCAATTAATACGATCGTCCCTCCTAATAATACGAATAATGCATCTTTTAATTTTCTCATTCTTTTTTAAAAAAAGTTTTATTAATTACCACGAACTTCTATTTTAACATGTTGCGATGGTGTAAATTTGAAAATATAATGAAGCTCATCTGGAATAGGTTCTCCACTTCTCATACGTAGTATTAGGCATCTATTACCATCTTCAGGTGTCATATATAGTTCGAAGATATTATGTGAATCTACGGTTACATTAACAATTCTGAAGTTTTTCCAGGCTCCCTCACAAACGCAAAACTTGTTTCCAGGTCTTATAGTCTCACACCAAAACATGTTTATTATGGAAAAACTTTAATTATACTAATGGGTTTATAATAAATCATGATCCTTTTATTATATTACAACATTATGAATAAAATGATTCAAACCTTATTCGATAATATTGTGAAATTCAACATGATTCAAAATTTCGCAACATTGTCAAACTAAAATAGTGAAAAATCAAAAAATTATATCCCCATCACATTAAAGTCTATGTGCCCAAATTTTAATAAAAATGAACAACCAGAGAAATCGAATGTTTCCTATCAATCTCTTCAGAATGAGAAAAGTGGTGAACAAAATCCTGTTTTTAGAAAATAATTGTAAAGTGAAGTGGAAAGGTAAAGTGGAAAAACAAAACAACATTATTTACTTAGATTAAACTTTATTTCTGAGATAATCTATAAATTTGTATAAAAAACAGGGTTAGAAGTAGATTTAGAAAAATTTAAATTATATGTGTCCCCGGATGTTCCATGATAACTGACAAAGTATCCACCTTCGTTGAGTCTTTCTATTGTTTTGTTGGATATATTACGGAATCGTTCCGGTAAAAACATCTGATGATCCTCTAGCTCCAACACAATTCGATCTCCATATTTCGTTGAAACCTTCCCACAGCCTAGAATAGCATAGGTTTTGAAGGGATCCATCTCCCGCGCTTTTAAAAGAGGTTTATAATTGCAGCCATTCAACTCCTTCGGGGTTATAAATTCCTGGTTTAAATTTGTTGAATCCATTGTTAAAAAAAAGAATTATAGCACCGATGTCTATAACTTGTTCGTCGAAGACGTTGGAAATGATACTTAGCCTCAGAAAATATATTTTCCGCTTATAAAGACCTTTAATATCAGCAAAAAACCGCAATATCCTTCCTGAATCTCCATAATATCCGGGGTTTAATCGAAATACTCGCCGCAAGGAAAAACTTCCAAAATTTTTTAATCGAAATACTCACCGCAGCATAGAGATATACCTTCCCTACTTGAAAAAAAAAATATTTCTCAAACATAATTTTCTCACAATTAAAACAC
>OZ017772.1:39534519-39661096 GCA_963969385.1 Philonicus albiceps | reverse complement strand
TATTCACACTTTTTAGAAAACGGCTGGCATTAAGAATATGATAAACATATATTAAGAATTTAGCAATTCACAAAACTCATTATGTAAATTTTTTCGAAACATTATGCAAACGAGTTCTCTATAATAGCGGTGCCCTTGTTCACAACTCATTTATTTACAGGACATTGCTGTTGACTTCGTTTTTATTATTTCCTATTCTCAAGTGTCTTCGGATTGAGGTGTTCTTGAAACTCAACCTATTTTTGGAGGCTTAAGTAAACCCTTGGGATTTTCCATCGTATTATATTAATTAGGCGGTTCATTTAGAGACTAACAAGTCACAATATTGAAATTTCCTCATATTTATTTTTTAAAAAAATTATACAGTGAAAGGTCTTATAAGCAGACAATTTATAGATAAAAAGGGAGACCAGTTTAAGCTGGGACTCTAACCGTGCTTAGGAAACACACACAATAAATTACACATTAAATTACTTCAATACATTATAATATGTATATTGCTTGTTGTTTGGCACACGTTTTTCCTAGGGGATTCAAAGCAAAACAAGATAACGAATCTTCTGGCATTAAAAAGGTTTCTATTTTGATGTAAGGCACAAATCGACATTATTATTTTGATTGAGACAACTAAAAACATGTCAACGGCACAACTTGACTTGGCAGTGATACAAAGCCATGTGCAGCAAATATTACGTGCTTGTCCGACTTGTTTAAAATCTTGCAATATGCACCCCTGGTTTTTACTAAAGATCACTTGAGCTAGTCTGAAGAATGGAAAATTATCATTGTTCAGATAAAAAAAAACTTCATTTGGACGGTTGTAATGGACTAATATCGGGCGCATTGCCTTTATATGGAAATTGAAATTGTGCTCTCAAAAATGAATTTAGAAGTATAATGTGAAATGTTACATGGCATCTTAATTCCATATTTGGAGGATATTGCTGGGATCGTGACATACGAGTCGTACAAAATTTCAGCATGATAACGCAGAAATGCACGGTTTTAGAACATCCTTTGAGTAGCTTCAGCATTGCTAAATCAACTTATTGCGGTGGCCTGCTCTGATGTAGCCCTGACCTTCCCTTCCCTGAGAACATATGATTGTATAATGCTGAGGAAAATTTGTGCCAACAGCCAATAAAACTTTTATGATTTAAAAGCAGAATTCTAATGAAAATTTAAACCGCGATTGGACAAAAGACATGTTCACTGACGAATCATCATTTTGGGCATATCAAAGATCTTTGGAAAATTGATTGCTTTTACTGGAAATCTGAATACAGAAAGGATGCTGCAAATTTACAAAATCGGGATATTAAAGTATGGGTCTTGCAAGAAGACAATGATCCAAAACCAAAGTCGTCTTTATATTGAATGGTAAGATCAAGAGGATATCAATGTCATGGAGTGGCCCCCACAAAGTCCTGATACCAATTCAATTGAAAATGTGTGAGCCCTTTTGAAGACAAAGCTGCAACGGAAAAATGCTTTCACTTTATGCTGACAAATTAGTTGAAAATTTGAACAATAGATGTATAGCTATAATAGAAAATAAGGACGACTTCACCTAATATTAAATGCATTATGTAAGAGAAAATAAAGTAAATATAAGGAAAAAATAATATTTTGTTAATTTTTTATAGCATTATTGAATTCTGAACGATACGCTCTTACCAAACAGACTGTAATGTTGACAGCAAGTAAATGCACTATACTTTGACCAAATCGTACTTTAGAATGTATGCTAACTCTTTAAAAAATTAACAAATCAACTTGCTCTATCTCTCCAAGAGCCTTGAATTTAAGAAAAAATCAGGTGAGGAGATTAGGACAAAGTAAAGGCCGAATATTCATTTCCAAAGGTGCAGACAAGCCAAGAGCTTGCTATCCAGATGCTGACTCCCTAAAGACGACTATTGTACGCGAACATTGTTGTAGGGACCAGGTGACAATCAGAACAACCTATATTCTAAAAGACTTCACCCAAGAAATTCCCTTCGTCTTGCCATATCTGGTTTATGACTCGACAGAATCCCCCAAATAGGGAGCTAAAAGAGGTTGTTGAGTACTCCACCAAAAGAAAGCTCCCTACAATAATTGACTGCGACACTAACTCGCACCACATATGCTGGGGAAGCTCAAACATAAATGTTAGAGGAGAGTCACTTCTGGAATTTATCATGAGTACAGAACTGACAATCCTCAACAGCGGCCACGAATCAACTTTTGTTAATTCCATAAGACCTGAGTGCATAGACATCACGCTATGTTTCTTCAGTCTAACAGACTATATAGTGGACTGGAAAGTCACAAATGAAATCCTTAGTTCCGACCATAAATGCATGCCAAAAGTACCCCAAAACCCAGTTTCAGAAACCCTAAGAAAATAGATTGGAATCTATTCAGAGAAGTACTGGGCTCTGAGCTGAAGGGTTGGGTATTCGAAATAGGCGGCGCCAGAGACATATGACAGTATGGTCAGTGTTCTTGAGAAGACTATGATCACGAGTTTCGGAATAGCTTGCCCTCTCAAGACGCCTCAATTCAGAGGAAAGAGCCACTGGTGGAATAAAGATCTTAGTTTAATAAGGATGAAAGTACGGAAGCAATTCAACAGGATTAAACGCCTCAACTCATTCTCAGAATGGAAACTTTACAGCTCTCATTTGAGGAAATATAAAAAGGAAATTAAAAGAGCCAAATTGCTGTCCTAGAAAAAATTCTGCACTGAAGGTACGCGGGAATCAGGGAGAATTCATAAAATTCACACAAAAGATAAAGCTGTGCTGCTAGGTTTACTGTAGCTTCTAAACGGTTAGCGTATAAATGATGATACAGTGTACAGCTGCCCGACATCGCTGAATACAACGAAGAGTATGTTCCTACGTACTCTGATTGAAATATCGCCAAATCAGTGATCAACACGGATTTACTTAGCTGGGCTATATCTTCCTTCCAACCCTTTAAGAGTTCTGAAAAGGACGGTATTCAGCCAATCATACTCCAAGAAGCTAAACACCTAATCTTAGATGTGCTAGCCAGCTTGTTCAGGTTGATTCTCACCAGTGGTTTTGTTCCGCTAAGCTGGAGTACGTCCAGGATAGTATTTATTCCGATACCGGGCAGAGGAAGCTATATAGTGGCAAAAGCCTTTCACCTCAGATTCTTTACAAGTTTTCTGCTGAAAACTATGGAAAATATATTGGACGAATTCATTAGATCCAAATATCTGAAGGAAATCTCTTTGCATGAAGCTCTACATGCGTATCAGAAAGGTAATCCACTGAGTCCGTATTACATCACGCAGTTGCCTTCTTAGAGAAGACACTGCATTACAAGAACTTTGTCCTCGGAGTCTTTTTGGATATTGAGGGAGCTTTTGATAACTCCAGCTTTAGTGCAATGGCGGATGCCAGCACCACACACTAATTAAGTGGATCAATAACATGTTGCAAAGTAGCAAAGTAGAGTAGTATCCACCACCACACTTATTTACACCAACAGGACAAAGCTTGTAGGACTAAAATTTCTTCGGATTTTTAATAAGGAGATTAAATATTCAAGGTATTACGTTGAATAAGAAACTGAACTGGAAACTACACATGAATAGAAAAATTCAAAAAGCCATAGCGACTTTTTGGCAGTGCCGCGTGGGGCTTAAGCCTGAAAATTCTTCACTGGACCTACATTGCAGTAATAAGACCATGTCTCTGTTACGGTGCTGTAGTCTGGTAGCCTGTTATAAACTCAGGCTCATTTCTGAAAGCTATATCAAAAGTTCAAAGAATGGTTTGCTTAACGATTACAGAAGTAATGAGATCCACAGCTGCCATCGAAATGGCTCCACTTGACATCCTCGTTGAACGAGAAGCGATGATTGTAGGTTCGACATTTAAGTCTGGGACAAATTGAATAAAATTGACAGAAATGTCCTAATGGTTTCAGACCAAATCATTTCCCAGATATGTTCTTATAGAAGGTACATCGTCATTTCCATATCCACAGGAAGATTTACGACGATATTTCAGGTAGAGATACTAGCCAGCATTACATGTGTCTATATTTATACAGGAAAAAGGCATTCGGGAGAAGAACATTTTTATCTTCTCAGTCAGACCGCGCTTAAAGCTCGAATGTAGTATTCTCAAGAATCTTTAGCGAATGCAAAAGCTCACTAAATCAAATCGCCGCTACCAATAACGTAGTGATCATATGAGTCCCTGGCTACAGCAATATCTTTGAAAACGACAATGCAGACTTTCTGGCCAAAGGGTCAAACAAAACCATGATAGGCCCCGAGCCGCACGTGGGATTAGCTTTTTTAACTCAAACTTCCGATAAATGGGCTCTCAACGAGCAAAATAAAAGATGGGTTGAAGGCAAACATAGACAAACAAAAAATTATATGGCAGTGGGGATCATCTCAACTAATTCCTAAACTCCAATTTTTCATAGTATGTGCCTCACTATTTAACTTTAACCTTTTGATCTACTCAATGCAGCGACGAGCCTGAACAAAAGATATAATATCATATATATGTACAAGTAAATACGCTGCGAATCTACTATGTACCTGGGAAGAAAATAGGCGTTAATATAATGTAGGAAAATGAAAATCGCTACTTAGGTTTTAGACTTGAATTACTAAAGACAAAGTAATGACCTATGAATTAGTGTGAAATAACTAATTAGAATGAATTTAGTGACTGAATTTGTGTTAAGATATGTAGAAATAAGATGGTTAGATGTTATTAATGATATATGAATAGCTACAAGGCATTATCGATTGTAATAGTTTTAAAATAGATAGGAACAGATTAGCTAGATTCATGGGCGCCATATGGGTTTGGATACCGAGCGCGTGAAGAAAACATAAATTTCTAAAGATTTTGACAAATTCGGTTAAAAAATGTAAAAAGTGTAACGCTGTAAAATTTTTAAAAGCAGATTTTCATAAACATCATAAGCAGATCACATTCATTTTGCAAAACCCAGCAAATACAATTTGTATAACTATCGTAAGTTTTAAAGCAAGAATAGTTATAACAATAGAAACTGCAATTGTAATAACGATAATACTTGTACTGATAAGTAGGCGCCCGAACAATTTTCATACCAACGAATAAGTCGTAGCAATAATTGTATGTAAGTCATTATGGTCTAACAGATAAATATGGTAAATAATTAACTTGATAGACTACATAAAAGTGTGTGGAGAAATTAACAATGAAATTCTTTTACTATAGTATAACTTTTAGAAGAAAAAACATTCCTGTATGAGGTAAAAGAACATTGATATCTTTTTGAGCAATTAGCTGTTAACCTGACAACCTCTCTGTTTATCGAGGCGATATTCGCAATTATCACTGTATCGGTGCGGTGTCGAGATATGAATCCAGCTTAACGCTTCCTTACAGAGTTGACACAGTCGATTAAAACTAAAGTTTCCGTAATATAATTTGACTTTAAATTAAAATAAATATAGCTTAACTTCTTTTAATTTGTGTAGAGTGTTTATCAAGATAAATCTAAATGAATAGAGTAATGAAATCATATTTATGTATGTATAATCTTTTATTTACCATTTAATAGTGAACATCTAATGAATTTCTCTTTTCTAACACTTGTTACTTGATTCGATTTACAGATTACTTGCTACTGTTGCATTTATTTGTAAAATTTCGCTCATTGTAACTGCGCCTGGAGCCAACGCATATCAAAGTGTTGAAAAGGACACTTCTGTACTGTGTACATGATAATTAAGTTGCCTATTCTTCGTCGTCTTTATATTTTAATTGCAATTATTCTTTGCTAGATTTTCTTTGTAACTTTTTTTTCCCATTCGGTTTCCCTTTACACATACGAGTATAGACTTTTCTTTTAATATTGAATGGTGTTGGGGTTCAGGAATTCTAAGAGAACTACAATTCCCTTTTCTTTTCTTAAAAGCCACTTGTATTTAAATTCAAAATAATTAATTCTTATTCAAGTCTATTTACACCTTAACTCTATTAACAAGTGTTAACTACCTTGTCTACAACATATTAACATTTCATAAGGATACTTAATAAATTTTCAGAATAAGAAAAAAAATAAAATAAAATACTGCAACATGGTTTTCTGATCTTTTTTAATCCGATTACATATACAGTTCAGATGATCGACATCTATAGATTATGTCTGTTTATTGAGAAACACTTGCTTGTGGCGCCACCATTCGCATCGAGAAGCACTGAAAAAGTTCGATGAGGTTTTTGATAACAAATTCGAGGCGTTTCGTGCCGCCACGGTCTTTAAATCGGTGTTCGATGACTATTTGACAGCACTCGGAACGAATGGTGGCGCACCGACTTACCCCGGCTTTCATGTTGGGGTAAAACGTGGTAAAATGGTACTGTCAAGTATTTATATAACGGCTAGCGGCCTTTGAAGGATAATTAAATAAAAATATGAAGAATCTGTTCACATTTTGAAATTAATTATATAAACAATGAAATTTGTGTTTTATTACTTAAAATAACCTAAGTAATTATTATAATAAAATAATAATTATTATATTAATTAAATGAAGCCATATTTATTTTATCAATTAAAGATTGCTCGTCCATGGATAATTAATAGAATTAACCTCTCCAAAGATACTGGTACAAATGTGTACGTTTAATTTTTTAGAAATTAGAATTATCCAAAATGGAAAAAAATATTAAAATCTGTTACGGAAAAAGCTTTATAGTATAGCAGCACGGATAATATTTTAATCTACTTGAAACTCACTGCTTTAGAAATATTTCAAAATTGTCTTTGTTTGTCGCAAGATTTCTTTTTCGTTTAGTGGAAAAATACGTAAACATTTGATAAATAAATTACCAATTGTATAAAATTTTATTGGTTTTATTTTATGCTTTATTTTAACGACATATTTTGTAAAGTTAGGTTTTTTATTTTTGTACTAATAGCGTTTTACTGCGAAATCTGAGAACTTAATCTATTTTTATATACTATTTAAAATTTTGTTTTACATCCTGAATAATAAAAAATAAATTAACATGCAATCAAGCTCAATTTGGAACTCCTTTTTCCATCTTTAAAAAATTTGAAAACAGTTCAGCTCAGTTCAATTAATTTATTTGTGATTTTTATTCACAATACTATTAAATTACTCCTTTTAAACGCAATATTATTACGTTTAATTACTTTTACTAACTTTATATAAATTCGATTGGCGCCAAATCCCTAGCACAACTTACAGCTTTACTTTTCTTCTTCTTAATTGTTCAAAAGAAGCGTTCGATGAGATACCAAAACCCAGGGCGCCCTGGGTTTTTTAACAATTCTCAGTTCGCCACGGGCAACCATGTGCGCCACAGATTACCACAGGTTTTTTTAAAGACTTTCTCATCGAACAAACTTATTACACAATTATTATGTACCTTCATGTATAGTATACTGCTTAAATAAAATAGTTCTCTAGTATTACAATTCTTTTGAAGATGGAGGTAGGCGAAAGTACCTAGGATACAAGTGAAAGTAATAAAACAGCAGACTTCTTATATGTAAATACTAAAATAAAATATCAAACATGTTAAATAATGGGAAACTATTGAAATTTTTTTTATATATTATTTTTTTCAGTTTATTTAAATTTTCTTACACTATAAATAAACATCTTACAACTTATAAATATTTTCCTTGTTGCACATAGCATTTTTAGATTAGATATAAAGCAAATTTAATGATATACGTTCATTGCCACGAGATTTAGTTTCAGTTGATTTGTGGATTCTGGCAAAGTTAGGAAAATTTGCTTTCCAATAATACGTTCAATCCCTGTAATGCTTGAGAAATTTCTCATAATATTAATCGATTTTGAGCAATTGTTGATAAGTTACAGTGCAACCTGTTTTTCTAAGTTTTTCAAGAATATTCGGCGTTGGCCTGTTTGGTTCCTACCAGTGGAGCTATTAGATGTATACATTTTGTAGACAAATAAAGCTGCGATGTCTAATATGTTATTGGAAAATGCCAAAGTAGTTTCGTGGAATAGTGACAAAGAAATTTTTCCATATTGTTAATTCCACTTTTCGTTCTGTTATAATAATGAATTATATCTGGTTTGTTTTTATTATAATTTCAGATACGCCAGTATGATGTATTTTTAACATGATAATGCTCTTATTTCTTCTTAGGATATATGGAACAGACTGTAATGTTGTTGATAAATAAACCCCTATGTTGAAGAGCATATTTTCGTCAATTTAGAAGGAAAAATTTATTTTGGGATATATGGTTTGCTTTTTTTTTAAAGTTCTCACAATTGGCATATTATTCCAAAGTATCATTAAAAGTGCTGTAGCCAGACCAAGACCGAGACTCGACTTGCAGAATGGAGTCAAAAACTGAAATCAAGACCATGAAAACTTGAACATGAACAAAAGGCCCCTTCGAATCCTTTAAGCTTTTTAAGACAATATCATACACATTAAAAAATGAAAATACTAAAATTTCCACATTTAGTAAACACATCTTACATTTGAATAAAATCATTTGTTAAGACAAAAATAACGATTTTGATTTATGACGATTTTTTATATTCAACATAAATGTTTGAATTTTAGTAGCGTGTTTGGCTACACAAAAAAATGTAGCGTTTTTAGTTATACAAAGCAAGTTCAAAAAAGTCTCTATTTAATTATAAAATAAATTCAAATTACATAATTTTTTTTCTATTTTAAAAAGACATTTCAAAAACATGACATGATTATTAATAGTTTTTCTTTTCTGTACCAGCGGAACTAGGAATTTGAATTTTGGCAGACTGTGAGATCTTTGTAACGCGCACATACCTACATACGAAAATGAAAAATTAATTTTTGTTTTTTTAATTTTAATAGGAAGTGAGGTAGTGAGTTGGAAACCTAAGTTTTAGTCGTGTTCTTGTTTCGCTCATCATTAATGAAGGTGTTTTCTTCGTATACTCTTTATTTGGGTGACTGACTGAATAAGCATAAAATTGTTCCGATATTAGACACTCCAAAACTTAGGTTGTTGTTTTGTATTTTTTTTTTACGTTTCTTGTCTTTCTCATATATAGTGTTGATTTTTCTATTTGGAGCCTTATAATGATATTGCAGAAAAAATTACTGAAAAAACTTTTGAATGTTTATTGATCGAACTGGCCAGATCTTTGCAGTGTCGGTCACACATGAGATGCAATTATTTCCATAATTCCCTATCGATAATTTTAATAACAGTTGTTGTTTTGTCTTGATAAAACCCTAATTACATAGAAAAACCAAAATTTTGTAATTTTTAGCTAATTATGAAGCTCTTTTAACGACCGATATTCAGCGTTTGACAAAAACACACAAAAACCCTATTGTTTTGTCTTTTTGGTGAAGAAAATTCCTAGCCATGAGTTAGAATAACAAATCTAAGTTTTTTTGCCTGCCGTCCACTCTAAAGTGGAGACAAGGAATGCCAGCTTTTTTCTCATTACTTCCCCAGGATTTGGTAATGAAAGTTAAATTATATAAATCGTTGTTATAAGCTTTTGTGTTTAGGTTTACTCATATGTATGGTATAAGTAAAAGCTATTGCAAAATAAAAGAAAATAGAGAAGAATAACTGCTTTAAAGGTTTATTTAATCTTCTTGTAGAATATGAAGCTTTTCCTTTTTGGGGAAAATATGTTAGCAGTGCATAAATAAAAGAAAAGGTATTTATTCCATGGTTTTCTTGTTAAAGCAAATAATGTTGTCTTTGTAGTACGAATATTTGCAACCGAACCGCTGTTATATTGAGAAATTTCTTTATTTTCTCTATAGTACTACGTTGAAATTTAGAAGTATATGCTTGTGCTGTTTTATTTTTGTGACACTAAAGAAAACAAAAAATATTTATTACACAATATGTTAGTATTAACATATTATAAATGAAAACTAATTAACTAAAGAAGGTATGTAATAATATCATAAGAATTTTTATTAGATGCATCAACTTCACATTTTTTAAATTTCTTTAGACTTATTAACTGACGACAATTTTATATCAATCAATCATAATAAATGGTAATATATTAAGCAAAATACAGTAACACACTAACTTATCACAAAAATAACAAAACAAGGTTTGTAGTGTTGAAATTTAATTTAGCATTTTTTTACTTAATATATTTCGAAATGTTTTTGACGGTGTGTTTTTTTCTCCGTGCATTTTATTTAATTAGATAACCTAGTTAGTAAAAGCAATGCTTATACACTGGAAAAAGAAATATGTAAATCTAAAAATTTAAATCTAAGAAAAAACCAATATAGAGATCATAGTATGCAGTTTTTATTTGCAATAAACAGATATTTTTATTTGGGAAGTTAAATTTTAAATTTTACAATTCGTAATTTTAAATTTCTTATTTGAAAACTGGTAACAATTCAAACGAATAATTTTTGAACGGCTTGCAAAATATTTTAATACAATTCAGCTATCATAAATGCTAGGCTAAATTAGGAACCTGCCAAAATAAATTTTTACTATATACTGTCAAACGTTAAAATTAACCATAAAAATACTTAATGGTTTGAAAGATTACATTATACAGGGTGGGCAAATTTGAGGTTAGGAAGTAAATAGGCTGTCAAATGATAAAATGTCAAGAATTGAGTTGTCATCCTTAAACATTTATTTAGTAAACACTTGGGAAATTTTAACCATGGAACGCTACACTCTTGAACAACGAATTTTAATTGTGAAAATTTACTATCAAAATGGTGAACATTTTACTGTATCACTTCTTAAAATCGAGTAGCTCTTCCTCGTAATCAGCCTCCTTTTGAGACCGCTGTGCGTAATTCTAGGCTCACGGTACTGTTGCTGACAATGAAAAATTTCTCGATTTGCCGATGTTAATTGGCCGCCTCGTTCTTGTGATTTGACGGCGCTGGACTGTTTTCTTTGGGGCCATTTGAAAGACCGGGTTTACGTGAACAAACCACAAACAACTGACGGCCTGAAAGATGAAATTCGGTGCTGCATTGACGAGGTAAGCGAAGTTTTGTTGTAAAATGTGGTTTAAAATTTTGCGAAAAGAGTGGACGTCTGCCGACGTGCTAGAGGTGGACATTTGGCGGACATCATATTCCATTAATAATTCCCATATTTCTACTTTAAATTGGTATCAATAAAATTGAATTTGTCAAAAAAAAAAATGTGTTTTTAAGCCAATTTACTTCCTAACCTCAAATTTGCCCACCCAAACCGAACCAGGCTTGGTCAGTAGAATATGTTAAATAAGCTGTTTAAAAATTAATTTTTATTTAATCATTACAAATTTTCCTGAAATTATTTTGCATTTAGCATTATCATAAACTTATATATGTCGCATAAATAAATTAGTTTACGCATCTAAAACAAAACAGAGGCATTTATTTGGAGATTAAGATTGTTCTTATATTAAAACCATTTAGTTTCAAATACCTTTGATTGACAGTAGAAGTTTTTATCTCATCTCTTCGATAATTCTGTCATACATATTTCAAAAGTCAAAAACTTTTAAATCGAACATTCAAATTTCGCTTACCGTAACAGTAAGCTTAATTATTTTATGTCAGTTCAGTTCAGTTAATCACCCAGTGCGGTCTCATATATTTTTACTCCGTCTAAATTTTATTTCTTTAATTAGTTCATTTACATCTGCTTTACTCTTCCCACTCGTTACCTCTGTTCCTGCCTCCTCTACGCGCTCAGCAAACTTTTTCTTGCCCCCTCGGCTTATATTGCCAACGATTTTTTTCTTTCGCTGTGACTGTCTCTCTGTGCTTTTCGCTTTCATAATGGGGAATTGCTGTGCCAACGCTAACTGCACCGCTCTTCTTTCGCCTTCCGAATGGGTGGCTTTTAGGAAACTTTTTGAAAAATCGTTTCACGCATCTCGCATCGGACGTAATAAACGTGCCCAAACCTACCTCAGGCCCTTAGCTTAATGTAATTTTACTTATATCCCAATGCTTTAGTTGGAGTTCAAGGTTGTGTTCATTCCCGAAGTGAAACCAATAAACTAAACTGTAAACTATGTTATTATCAGCATGCGTACATTAGGGCAAATCTACTGAAGCCACCCTACATACCCTTATAGTCCAGGGAGAAAGCTCTTTATATTATAAGGATTTAAGGCTGGCAGTCTTCGTTGATACCGTGAGGCATTTAATATGATCGAGCAAAACACAATTGCGGCGGCACTGGGAGTTCCTGATCTGGGGGAGTCCACTATACATGTTTTTGAAGCCACGTTGAAAATCAGAGTCATTAACTCCAACTTATGCATGGACTATAAGAGACTCGTTGTCAGGCCTTGTATGATCCTATCGCCGAGTCTCTGAATGACCTTCTTGTGAGTTTGGACCCTTCTGGCTGCACGGTGGTTGCATTTGTTAATCATAGCTATGTCAGATCATTAGGCCTTGGAGAAGGCATATCACCGGACGGAGATAAGATATAGAAGATGGCGGCCCTACTCATTGTAGGCGTTCTCAGGTCTATCCTCTCCAAGACCCTCAAAACTTTACCGCTGTATGCCAAAAACTGGGGCGATTAATTACATCGTACTAGATTTAGAGCCTCCATTCAAAAAGATGGTAATGTGGGAGCATAATACCCACCTTTTGGCTGCCAGACCTTTGCAGAATTTTGTAGGCAGAAGTTATAGCAATATCCATAGCAAATACACAACTACCCAATACAGATCGCCCTCCGTATAATACAAATACAATGGAGAAAATTCTATTCAGAACATATCTCTTGCATGCAAAACTTGTTTAATACTTTATCCATGAATGGTTAAATGGAATATTTTTCTCAACAGGAGCAATGGTTGTACAATCTAATATAGTAATCACCGCTAATTCCCGTTATCTCCGAACGAATTCTTAGTATAAATACCATTTTGAAGTTTTAATAAGAACAATTAACAATCACAGCTAAAAATTGTAAATTTTGAAATATTTATTGAAAGGTAGCATTTGAATAGGTAAACAGAGGCAATTCATAACATATTCACAATATTTCTTATATATTTTCCCAATGAAATAACTATAGAACGAGGAATGATCGTCAGAAACAGTTAATTATAATGGGAATGAAGCAAAACAAACAAATTGCAGCGTAATTAAGAAAAATTTAAACCTTCCGATTACTGTCAGGCGTGTCTGGCAAATTATTCAGAATGATGGTAATTTTACGAGTATTTACAAGAAACTATTAAAAATACCACCTTTAACATCAGCTCACAAATTAGCAAGATAAGAATTTACCTGGATATATACGAGTATTACCTGGAGAACTGAATGAAAGGAAGTTACATTCAGTGACGATAAGAAATTTAATGTAGACGACCCAGATGGGTGCCACTACTATTAGCACAATTTACGAAGGCAAGAAGTCGGAAAAATTAGTAGAAACTTCGGAGACGTTAGTGTAATGATCAGGGATGATTTTTGCTCTAAAGGAAAGTCAAAAAAAGCATGGCTTCCGAACTTCTAATTATATTGACGTTACAGCATGGAGAAAAATACCACTGACAGACCTTCAAAACCTAACATCTTCAGTACCGAAGAGACTTTTTGAAGCTGTGCGGCATAATGGAGGAAAAACGCGTTATTAAAATTTTATTATTTAAAAAAAATAAATATGAAAAAAAATAAAATCGTTAATGTTTTTAATAGAATTTCATAAATATTTGAATCATAATACGAATATAAAATTGTAAGAAATCAAATGTGTTCTTAATGGAATCTCATCCACTGTATATCTACACCGATAGTCAGACCACGATTAAAGCACTCATGGGGATATATACGACCTCCAGTGTCCTCTCTGACAAAAGCTCACTGTTCAAAGACTCAGGTAGAGGTATATGAGCTACGTTTGTTTGGGTACCGGTTAGCAGAGCGGATAAACTCGCGGAGATCGGAATTACCCTGTCGGAAGAGGTCACAACATCTGCTTGCGATGCAGTTAGCAATGGAAAAATGAACGCACCAGCATACATACTTTAGAGTACATACTTTTAGAGTGTATCTTCCCAGTATTTGGAACATCACTACAATCTATAAGGAGGACTGCAAGAGCGAAGTTTCAAGTTATCGTCCAATAGCTAAATTATCCTGCATTTCTAAACTCTTCGAAAGTCTTGTGTATGGCTTCATATCATTCTATTGTAAATCCATTTCATCCTCAGTCCAATATTGATTCCTCAAAGGTAAATCTACAACTACCAAAGCGACATCCCTCATGTTACGCATCCTAGTAATGGACAACAGTTTCGAGGTTATTCTTTTGATAAAATTTCTCAAGTTATTTTTGTAAAATTAAGCTATTCTTATCTCGATAATCGCCAATATGCAATTCGTTTCGCCTCCATTTTCTAATCCCTTCATATCCCATTCCGGCGTCTCTTAGGGCAGTCACCTCGGACCATTATTTTTCGTATTGCCCATCAACGATGTTGTGAATGTAATTAATCGCTATGAAATCCTAATTTACTCGTATTTCAACGCACATCAGTAAACAACTTTCTTGATTTCAACGTTTCTAAAGCCCAATCTATCACTTATACCCGCAAACATTTCGTTATCTCTTCTACATGCTTTCAGGTCAATTCGCTTACCGATTTTGGCGATATCTGTGACATTGACCACATCTTCAGCAGCATCTGTTCTAGGTGTTTTTAAACGTTGGTCGACCGAATTCTTCAACCTTTATGTACCTAATTTACTCTACATCTTCTTTATAAGGCCTCTGGTCGAGCCTATCTGTCAGGTTTCATCACTCTCCTATTTTACGTTCATTTATAGAACTGAATCCGTTCAACGCAGATTCGTCCGTTTCCGTTACGTAACCTTTCTTGGACAGACAACCTTATCCTTCCGCCTTCCGAAAGTCTTCTAAAATTTATTACCTTCAGCCTTTTATCTTATTTCGTAATATCGCCGATATCATCTTTGTCCATAAAGTATCAAAATAACTGATTCCATTGACTGCCTGCACAGCATATCCATAAACACAAACCCTCGCAATGTTAGATCTTTCGCTATTTGTCACCTCGTTACAGGTAAGATTCAACATTGGACAAAGTGAGAACAAACAGCTCATCTTACGAGCTCGGAGACATTTTTGTCATAGTAATTGGAATAATTTTAGTTATGCAGAAATCGTGTTCATCATCGAGTACTATAATAAAAAAAAGCGAAAATAAGTAGGACAAGTTCTCCACTGGTAGGTGTCTTCTACAACTAAATTACATAGAATTCACATGTGGCAGTTTTAACATTATTTAATAATTTTTTTTCTCAAGGAAATCAAATAAAACTAAGGCACATTTCTGTTTTGCTCAAATAATAATTTTGTATAAATTGATTTTCTTATTAAAACTTCTTGCCATATCATAATCCACGATTGTACTCATGAATACAATTAATCCAAAAATAATCCTTCGTTTTTCTTAGGCAACTTTCTCCTTGTCCTTGAGCATACCATATACATAACATAAATATATACCACAATATGATTTCATTGAAACTAACATAGGAGGAACCATGCGTTCTGGAGGGTGTTACGTAAATGAGGTATAGGGTTGTTTGTATACGGTTTGTGATTTTGGAGGCAAAACATCAGAAAACGCCATCACACCCGCTACGACGAATTATAACTTTACTCTACGAACGCAATAATACTCTATATTGGCTTAGTAATAAGAATAGACGAACACAAGCTGAGGAAAGACTGATAATATATTTTATTTATGACATATCTACGACTTAAAAGATTACATTAAATACATACTTGGCATGATGAAAATATAACACAATACAACGTTGAAAAATCAGCCGAGAATATCGAAATGCCAGGCTATACATTTCAAATAAAACCTTATGAACTTTCTTGAAGTGAAAAATCCAAAATTTGCAAATTGTTTTCAATAAACTATCCCTTAACAGATTTCGAGCAATATTAGGGTTAGTCCTAATGGAACAAAATATTTTTGAATTCTTGGAAAAAGGAAAGACAGATCAAGTCAGTTGACCCGTTTCCAAGCAAATATTGTTCCAATCCATTATGTAGCAAGTTGTTATGAGTTGTGAACCGACAGGTGACCTAAAAATATTTACTACTATTATTGTAGCCAATTTCCTACCGTATTTATCTCCTATAGTTAGCAATTTAAATCATAACCGAATTTTTTGTCTTCTAGGGATATTTTAGTTCTGTACAACTAAAATTATAAGGACCACAGGAACTATTATACGCAAAAAATATTAGTGCAGTAATTGTTCAGTTCTTCGGACTCAAGTATGCTTTCGAAGTAGTCTGGGGCTCGTTTTTTCTATTGGAGTATAATTTAACATATTTTGTTTGAAGATGTGGTAAAATGTATTACGAATCCAAAGGATTACTTCTCAGAGTAATCATAAGTGAGAATCATTTTTGGTAATAAGCATTAATTTGGAAGCTGTCGCAAAATTGTTCCCATATTTACAGTCTGTTTGATAAGAGCGTATCGCTCAGAATTCAATAATGCTATAAAAAATTAACAAAATATTATTTTTTTCCTTATTATATACTTTATTTTCTTTTACGCAATATATTTAATATTTGGTGAAGTCACCGTTATTTTCTATTATAGCATCTATTATTCATACTTTCAACTAATTTTTCAGCATACTCTAGTGGTAGATCTTTTCAGGCTTTCTTTACCGATGGTTTAAGTTGTTGCAAAGTTAAAGCATTTTTCCGTTGCAGCTTTGCCTTCATAAGGACCCAAACATTTTCAATTGTATTAGCATCAGGACTTTGTGAGGGCCACTCCATGACATCCTCTTGATCTTTCCATTAGGTAAAAGACGATTTCCGTGTTTTGGATCGTTGTCTTCTTATAAGACCCACGATCAGTTTCTTTTTCCAAATCAAGAATCTGTAGACTTTAATAACCCGTTTTTATAAATTTGAAGGATTATTCTATCAAACTCTACTCTGAGAGAGTTTGATCTACATACTGTATATAAAGCAATTGTTGTTTGTCTGAATTATATACACTTCTACTGGGCTGATTGAGCTCAAATTTGGCCATTAGATATATTTCAAGTACGAGATTATTTAGGGTTAATAACAGATTTGAAAAAATTCCGATAGAGGGCGCGTCAAATACAATCAATATCTTTGCTATTCACTGTTACTAAGTTCGCAATTAGTGCATTTTGTGAAGTGAAAATTAGCCCATGACATGAATAATGACATGAGACATGGCATAACACACGATATGATACATTACATGGACACCTGGCATGCCACATGACATAAACATTTTTAGCAATTTGAAAAGAATGTGTTGAAATTTTAGGACTTCAAATTTGAAAAAAACACTATTTTTTTGGTGCACTGGGCATTGGCTAGTACATAGAATAATGATAATTTACTTAATAAAGTAAAAGTGATATGGTATGGTATGTAGATAGGAGCTGATACCTATAAACTTTAGAGTTTAAATGATGTCAGTTGGTAAATCTATGCCAAATATAAATCAAAATATGTTTTTGTTAATTATGTAAATCGGATATTGCACCGGTTATCTCAATTTTACATATTTTTTTCGACAGAATCGATTTTATATCTCTCTAAAAATAATTAAATTTCCTGCAATACAAACCGTATGCTCTGAATCAAAGAAAATAATAGGTAAATAATATTACTGGGGCAGGCAATGTAATCAATCTACCATATAAATTATGCAGTGTTTGCATCCCAATCGATAGAGGCATCATTGATATCCCACAATCGGATTCCATCTACTCTAGCAGACAATTTGTTATAAAAATAATTTGAAGCAATCGAATAACAATTGGTATTGTATCTTATTACAGAGAAACTTAGAAACCATTGATAAAATTACATGTATATACATAACTATATAATAATAATGAGAATAATTGTAATGTGAAGAAATTAACAAATTTAACTTTACAAAGTATTCCCTGGGAAAATTTAGCCTTATTCTACCCTACTTATGGTACGTATATATCATTTGCCACTGCATCCCTTATTAATTTTGGTTAAATATAAAATAAAAGAAGAGGACGACAGACCTGATCTAGGAATTACATGAATCGTTCAATAAGTTTCTCATTCATAACATTTAATATTGTCAATGATACTTAAAAAAAAACGTTGCAGGAATATGATTGACATAATAAGGTAAAATTGGTGTCTTACAGCTAGTAACTAGATTTAATACACGATAATATCCCGAATAAGAATTTAGCATGCCCAAATGTAGCGCGAAACAGACACGGTGAACCCGATCAAAGATTTAAATTGCTTAAATGAGGCCTTCGTTTTATTTATTTAGGACAGTGGGTAAATCCTAAGGTATGAAGTCCGTAGTAGATATCGAGGGAATTCTGATATGGATAAAAAAGATAGAGAAGAAATTGTTGAGGAAACGTCCTCGTCGCATTAGGACTTCATCTTCCTTGTCTTATGACTTTTATGACTCGTACGACATACTATCATATTACCATATTCGCGATTCGTCTCATCCAAAATGGATGTTACTTTAGCTGAATTACCAAATTAGAAATGAGTTCTTTCCAATCACGGGAAAACGACATAACTTTGCATGGCGTCCGACAGGGATGTCACCTCGCCTTTGTTCGCTTTATAAAATTTTGCGTTCCAACCTCATATTAATCCAGATCAATTTTTTAGATATGATTCACTGAGCATTAGCCCTCAAGATGAGCAGGCTGTAAGTGACGGTATATATTTACAAAATCAACTAGAACTGAATCGGGGCAGGAACGGCCTGAATCTTTCATTCAACATTCTATTATTGTTGATTAAACCCTGATACAGATAAAATAGATAATGCACCAGATCAAGAAGTATTAAAACTAATAGGAGACTATCCATTATTAATTTTACTTACATTACCACAGTAAGTGCTAGTAACGCAATCGACAACATCGAGATGAACCATCGGTTGTTCTTAAATTAAGAGATTAAGTTTACATGTCACAATTTCTCAAGAAAAAGGAGAAGCAAATCGAAGCTAGGCAAAAGCAATTGTCCGCTGCTATACCTTGCAACGGCAAGGTCTTTACTGAAATTGCGTCACAGAGAAATAAAAATATATATTGCCATACTAGAAGATCTTCGACTCTATTATTGTTTAAAAAGATAGTTTAGCACTAGAACTACCAAGACCAATTAAATAGACTGGTGGTAAATTTATTTTCCCAATTAATTATATATTTTTTTAAAGTCTCTTCAGATTTATGCCAAAATTTAATACTATTGGCCATTATGACATTATATTTAAATACCTTTTTCCATTTATAATTAACAATTCAAATTTGAAATCATATTACCAGTAATTACACGTGTAAAAAGTTATTAAAATAACTGTCTTTGCGCCATTGGTTTTAATTTTAAAACCCAAATTAAAAAAAATCCCAAAAAGGTAGATAAATTTTTATTTGTTTCGGAATTACCTTAGAAAATTTAAAGTAGCTGACAGTATTAATAAAACAGTTGAAAAGATGAAAAGTTATCAGTTAACAGACATTCTAGATCGTTCTAAAGTTCTTTAATCAAGAAAGCCCTCCCCTCAAGTATTCACGCAAGGAACTTCCGAAGGGGGCACTGTCACAACCAGACGAAGACATCATCAAACCATCCGTAGTATCGGCAGCGATACCCTTTCAATTGGCAATAGAACAGATAAATTGTAATATTTCCTCTGGCATACTTCAATTTCATCATCAATGGCTTAAGATAACTAATGACCAACAAGTCTTGAGTTGGATAAGAGGTTATAAAATTCCTAGCAAGTTTGACTTGTGACGTTACAGTACTTTCAGAAATAGTAAATTTATAGAAATTTATAGAAAACTATTTTTTTAGAATCTCATAAAGCCATGTCAATGTGCGTGCCCTGCTCTGGCCAATATTTGTCTGATTTGATCATTGTTCCATCCATATGGTAAAGGCAGATTCATCTTAAATTTAAAACAACTAAATAACTTTATTGAACCAAACCAAATCATTTTAAAATTGAAGATCTGAGAACAGTTTAAAGCTCTTAACTAAAGGCAATAAAAAGATATAATAAAGCGATTCCGTAAATATTATATTTACGTTTCTGGTAAAAAAAATCAGCTTTATGAGTTTAATGTCTTAAAACCTATTTTGAAATTCCTTAGAGAAAAAAAACTTATTATTAAAAATTTCTCATTAATTATAAAAAAAGCCACATCACGACTAAGTTGCGCAAATTGGAAAATGGAATTGCGCAAATGGAAAATTCAATTCCCTTAAATTAAATAACAAAAAATAACTGACAATGGTGTGAAATTTAAGAAAAAAAGTATTCTGGAATTGAGACCCAGAGGCAGTAGCTATAAATGCATTTACGGTGTCATAGAGCAAAAAAGGTCTTAGTTGTGCCTTTAAGGTTCACGCAACCTTGGTATCCACTATTCAAAAGATTATTAGTATCCTTGATAGTATCACTCTCTATTCATTGTTAAAATAATATGATATAGCGTTAAAGAAGTGCATTGAAATTTGTAAAAACCAACATTTTGATTTATACTCGTATATAAATGCAGTTATAAATGTAATGAAATTTTTAACTAAAATGTTCTAATCAAGATTGAAATATGGCTCAACACCTATGTATAAATTAGATTCATCTTTGTTTTAAATGTATACATACATATATGTATAAAATCAAACAACATCACCCATGATATATTACAAGGAATCCATCAATTGTACTTTACCTCATAAAAATACTCGTATATACAGGGTGTTTTTAAGTGGACATGAGTGAGATGGAAGATCTGACCTAGTCAAATAAAAACTTGTACGCCAATAGGGGGCCAATCTCAACCGTTTGGGAGTTACAGGGTGATTCATAAATTCAAATTTTCCATTGTATGGACATCACTATTTTATTTTTACCTTAACGCATCGACATCCATCTAACGCCAAAAAAATACTATTCTAATGTCTTTTCCAAAGATGTAAATAATGTTCACACAGTACAGGTACACTCAATTCCGCAATTGGAAAATATATTTCTTATTTTTCTAAAATTCAGCTTTTCTTCTCATTTTTTCTGAAATTTATGTAATTAATATACCTATTTATTATTTTTATCGAATTTCCCATGTTATTACCTCTTTAACAAGGAACAACATGTCCCGGTTAAATAGAGGTAGTGAAATCTGATCCTTAGAATACCTTAACTAGTATCTTACTGTTTTATTGCCCTGTAATTGCAAAAATCCTAAAATGAACAATTTGCCTGTAAAAATTATCGGGAATGTTCTTTTAGTATACCCAGGTAATTAGTTTTAATTATTGCTGCAGAAAAACCATAAAAAGGTTAATGGAATTTATTTTATTGCCGTATTTAGCTTGTCTTAGCCAGCCATACTTGGATGTATCTTGACTTTTTGTTACTACCTGACGGAAATTTTGCTATATAAAAAAGGGGGTCAGTCAGAAAGAACATCGATCATAGTTAAAAACCAAGAGATAACTACGGGTGTTCTAAGCTGAAATATTTAAAAATGGACGAATTCATTTGTGAGGAACATGCGATATAATTTACATTTACGGTGTAGTATACGAAAACGAAGAGAGGCAGTCCGGGAATACCAAATGAGATTTCTAAATCGACGGGTATTCCAAAGAAGGGTATTTTCGCGAACTTTGTAGAGAAACCGGAAGAATAACTTCAATTAGGACGGATCTGCGATCAGGAATATCGCAACATTCTCCCGACGTCGAACAGCAAATATTCAGCATCGTCAGACAAACCCCTGAAACGAGCACAAGTCAAGTCGATACTAACTCATAGGGCGACATCATTTCAGCATAAATTCATTGAATTTTGGGCTGGTATCATTGGTTTAAATAATTATTTAATTTTGCTCCAAGTGCTTAATAGCTAAATTTATGCAATCTTTTTCGAAAATATACTACTAGAACTACTTGAAGACATCTCTCTGGATAATATAACGTCAGTGTTTTACCAAAACGATGAATGATCAGCGCATACTGGTAACTAACATTGTGAATGTAAAATTAAATGAACAACTTCCTGAGCGCCTATTGGACGAATTGAACCTATTCCTTGCCTTGTTAGATCTCCAGACCTTACTCCATTGCATTTTTTCTTGTGGAATGATGAAGGATGAAGTTTAGTCAACTCCTGTTAATACCAGAGACAGATTAATTAGCAGAATTGGGACTGCAACGACGAAAATACGGGAGAGGCTAGCTACAATACACCTTAAACAGAGAGTTAGAAGGAAGTTATTGGCATGCATCGCAAGTAGCGGAGGTATTTTGAGCAGATTTTGTGAGCTATGAACTTTAACTTAAATCGATTTTTAATTAAACAAAAATATTTTGTGGTTAATTTTAGTTTAATTTCTTTGAAATTTGTTTTTTTAATTTTCCAGAAAAAGCTTTCCACGAATAAATTTCCATATATTTTCTCTACTTGAATATGCTGATGAGTAATTCGATATAAATAATAAATACGTTTATTTTGGAGAAGATATGAGGAAAAGCTGAAAAAATATCGGAAGTGGGTGTACTTGCAGTGGTTGGTGGCAGGTTAACATTGTTGACATCTTTGGAAAGGACATTGCTATATTTGATTTTAGGCGTTAGTTGGATATCGCTGTTGTTGAGTCGATCAAAAGATAAATATAAAATAGTGATGTCCATACCGTGGAAATTTGAATTAGCAAATCACCCTGTAACTCCCAAAAGATTGAGATAACCTCCCTCTGCCATATAATTTTTTTGTTTGTTTAGATCAGATCTTTCAATCCACTTATTTTGACATGTCCACTAAGACACACCCTATATATATATAGTATCCGCTTTTTCTTACATCAATAAATGAAGTTTTCTAGTGAAGTTACTTATAACTGAAAAGACCAAAATGGCAGATTTTTATTACCAGTTTAGTGAAACACTTAAGCGTGTCTATGACTCAGGTTTATCTTGAAGTTATGCATGAATATGAGTTCGGTGAAGGTCAGCTGCTTATAACAATTTTCACCTAAAATCCTTGAAGGAATCTAATATTAATAGCAACATTAATCTATGCATATACCAATTTCACGTAATAGTTACACACACAACTATACCATAAATTATTATGCAGAGGTATGATATTATGTATAAAGGCGATTTTTTTAATCCCTTTATGAATAAAGTGAGCTTTGTTAACACCGGTTTTTAGCAATGTTGTTACAGGTGCTTTTTAATTGCTAATATAAAATCCATTTGTAAATGGTCGAGGAACCATTATTGATTTTGCTTTGAGCAAATCGCTTTGTAGGGTATATTGTAAAAAAAAAAACTGAAAATCGAACAAACATCGCATGAGTAACATATCGCTTCAAAAGAAGATCGCTGAATAAGCTAGAATTGCACTTCTTAATTAGACGACGGAGTGAATGAAAAGCACTTAGCCGAACTTTGTAAACAACAATTCAAAATAAGAATTGGTCAAAAACACTAAGCTTTTGCAACGACGAGCGGCGTTTCAAAAACGCAATATTCTGCTTCTTTTAAATCACAAATAAAATGAAAACTTTACGAGGCAACCAATTCAGTGGCCTTTGCATACATCCACATCAAATGGTCGTATTAAAATTCAAGGAAAATAGGTTCTCCTTGAAAAATTAATTGAAAAGTTTCAAATTTACAGGAGGCACTAGAGGAAGCAAACATAAAATCCTTTTCCCATAGCTGTCGTGTTGTCTGCTTCAGTATTATTAAAAAAATTCGATTTTCGATCTATTTATACAAATTTTGGCATTGTTCATGGTGTATTTGTAATAGTTTCGATGTCTGCGTACGGAGGCTAGAATAAAATTTGTAAATAACTAAGAATCCGTGACATACTTTCATTAACATAAGTCCTAATTAAGTTTTACATGAGCAGTGTTTGAGTACTATTTAAGAAAAGCTTCAGCGCTAAGTAGGTGATCAATCTTTGAAAATTTTTACTTAACTTCTACGCACTTTAAGCAAAAACGTGTGACACGCGAATAAAAGTAACACATAAGTCCAAAAAGGGAAACGAAATGCTAAAACGCTATATTTTTTCATACGGGCCACCGATAAACAAAGAACGAAAAGTTGATCCAGAGCTGTGGATCAATACTTTTGAAGATTGTTAAAAATTTAATTCAACGAAAATATGTTCTGGAGGCGGTACTGGCGTACTTACCAGAGTCCTTCCAGGCTCACTCTAAGTATATATGACAGTATAGTGCAAACCGCAAAATGAATCAGCCAAAAATGTGAACAAAGCGATTGTCTACAAAGACCTTGCGTGTGTAAGGTTCTATTTTATCGATTTTTCCTTACAGAATGATATCCACTATTTTATTTTTTTTTAATAATCCTATTGACTACCTTTGTTACCTGGAGAATTGACTGAGAACCATACAAATTCAATGAATATAAATAACCGTAACTGATTAATAGAAATAAAAGGTACTCAAATTGGTTGTTAATTATATAAGAACATGAAAGCCAATACCCTTCAAGCTGTGAGCACTGCTCATGTAAACCGCAGGTGAAGGCAAAATCAAAGGTACTTTTAAAAACTCCAATCAGAACGTAATAGTACACAGAAAATGCAAGTAAATGCATGTGCAAGAGCTCAAACGTAACCAAAATGTTCCATGCAAATAAACGTTGTACTAACCTCACAGAGAATCTCCGAAACCGCAGATTGTAAGGAATAGCGAGTTATTAACTTAATCAGCAATCATATCCACTAGTTAGTAAAGGAAATTTACAACCGATTTATATAAACTTAAGTGAGAGCGTTAATCTTGCTTTTGTGTGGAATAGGGATGCACTTGAATTGAGGAGGAGCTTTCACTACCACATGAATTATTTACCTAGGAAAATTCTAAAAGCATGCACATGTGAAATATTTGTATTTATTATGCACAGGTATAATTTATTTATAACTTCGAAACTAAGAGCACAAAGTTTTCGAGTAGCAATAATCCCCCCGGCCAAATTGTTCAACTAATAAATGGAGGTGCTTATTTGCTGGTGCACACGGAATTTATTATAAATCACTAATTACACATTAATCACGCCGAATATACAATGCCACCGAAAATTGACAAAAGGCGAGCAACAAAAATATCTTGGATGATACCCACATTCGCACTAAAGCTCTTCTAATAGCTTCCACTTAACTGCGAAAGCGGATCAACTGTATTTTATTTGAAAATCCGCAGCGAACTAAATTTACATTTTTGTGCAATGAACGAGGAAAGGCTATACAACAACGAAATTGGAGCGCTACAATCGTTAAGGAGAAAGACATGCGCACCCTGCAAATATGCTACATTAGCTTTGCTTCTTTGGGAATTTCTTCTTCCCGAGAGCTTTTAATTGCCAAAAGAAGCCCCAGCTGCCCACCCAATGTCTAAGAGTTTTAGGTCTGTCAATGTTTCATGGATCAAAGGCGTAATTTAAAAATCAATCCTATTCCTGCGTATTCCTGAGCATGTATACAGCCTTTTAATGACCTGTAAATTTTAAACTTAGAAAATCAATTATAAAAATTCAAACAGTACAACATATTTTGACGCTAAAGAAAACATCTCATTTAATGTGACATATATTCGAATAGTAACCTATTAAATTACAACTGTCATTCTCGCCCCAAAAATCATTTAAAGAACTGCATTCGTAAAACCAACTGTCCCATTTGAAATAATTTCTTACTAATATTATATGTAAAGCGCGATAGTTTTCTATAAAATACATGCACATAATAAAATAGTTTTCTCCGGTCTCTTTGTAAGAAGAATATGGTAGTCTCCTTATTAAAAAAAAAATTTAAAAGCCTTTTATAATCTAAAATCAATAGTAATACAAACTAAATCTTCTGTATTCGGTATTTTTAAGATATTAACTTTCTTTTTAAATTTGATCCAATGAAAGACTAACATATTTAATTAATAATAATAATAATATAATATTAATTATATTGAATTATAATGAACACACCTGAGGGGCACTCTGTGAAGGAAATAATAGGCAGTCAATTGAAAAAAGTAGAGAATATCCACGAATAGTTAGATACGAGTTCCTCCAGCATTATTAACCTTGTTATTTAAAGAAAGTGCATCTTATACCATTTTAAGAAAAAAGACTTTAATAAGTATTTATTTTTAATAAGAGAGTCTGTAACACTACGGTGCATTAAATATATGTTCCCAAGGTTTTCTGTATGCGAAATTTTCTGCTGTCTATATTTATTTGGTATACAGGGTGTTTTTTAGTGGGCATGTCAAAATGAGTGGGATATAAGATATGACCTAACAAACAAAAAGTTGTATGGCAGGGGGGAGCAATTTCACCCGTTTTGGAGTCACAAGGTGATTCGTAAATTCCACTTTTTTCCGTTGTATGCACATCACTATTTTATTTTTGTCTTTTGATTCACTTCACGCAGCCAAAAGTCTACTACACCAATGTCCTTTCCAAAAATATCAACAATGTTGACTTACCACCGCATGTACACCCACTTCCGAAACTGGAAAATCTATTTCTCATTTTCCTAAAATTCAACTTTTCCTCACATTTTCTTCGCAATTCTTGTAATTAATATTCCTACTTATTATTTTTATCGAACTGCTTATCTTATTACTTTGCAACAAGATATAAAAATCTATTCCTTAGAAAACCTTAACTGGTATCTTACTGTTTTATTATTATTATTATTATTATTCAAATCAACGGATATGCACCCTTTTTACAATGTTACAAAATATACAGAAATATACAAAAATAAAAATTCATCTGACATAAATATTGCACTTTCAAATGTATATACAATGCGGACTGGCTATATGTACAGTATAAATAAAATAAGAGGCTTGATAAATAAGTACAATACATGAAATAATAAAACGAAAAAATTAAGAAACGTAGAAATAAAATACAATGACAAAGCAAAGATAGAATAAAGATCACAGGCGATTACTGACTAGATTTTTGAACAGAGAGTAAGATAAGTTAAGCTCGTCTCTCGAGTGTAAAACAGAATTTGCTGATCTTGTTAAACACGGAATGAAACTGTGGAAAGCGAAAGAAGTTCTGTAGTAGTCCACACAAAAAAGTAAAGGACGTCGAACTGTTCTAGATGGTACATTAAATTGAAAAAGGTTCAACAAATCAAGACAAAGTATACGGCTATTGACAATTGAATGCAAAAATAACAGATCATTAACGTTTTATTGCCCTGTAATTGAAAAGTTCGTAAAACGAACAAAATGGGCCCCAAAAATTATCAGAAATGTTTTTTTTTAACATATACAGGTAACTAGTTTTAATTATTACTACAGAAAAGTCATAAAAAGCTGAATTTATTTCATTGTCGTAATTAGCTTATTTTAGCCAGCCATACCTTGGACTATCCCGACGCTCTGTTATTAATACCTGATGGAAATTTTGCTGTAGAAAAAGGTCAGTCAGAAAGGACATCGAGCATATGTAGTTGATAAACCAAGCGATAACTAGGGGTGTCTAAGCTGAAATATTTAAAAAATGGCCGAATTTACTTTGAGGAATATGCCGATATAATTTACATTTACAGTGTAGTAGACGGAAATGAAAGAGAGGCTGTCCGGAAATATCAAAGAAGATTCCCAAATCGATGGGTACCCCAAAGAAATGCATTTTCGCGGACTTTGCTGAGGTTAAGAGAAACCTGACGGATCCCCTATCAGGAAAATCGCCAGATTATGCTGATGTCGAAGAGCAAATAATCAGCATCGTCAGGCAAACCCTTGAAACCAGCACAAGACAAGTCGCAAGACGATTAAGAGTGTCTTCTTATACAGTTTGGAAGGTTCTTCATCAATACGGATTGCATCCAAATCTTCATATGCGAGTACAAAGACTGAATGAAGATTGAAGTTTTGCATTTGGCTTCCGGAATGCGATGTAGAGGTCGATAACAGGTCGTTTATAGACTGAGTTCTGTGTATGGATGAATCGTAATTCACTTAGGATGGTATCACAAGCTTCCACAACCTTTATACCTTCGGCTACTAACTCATAGAGGACAAGAGCGACATCATTTCAGCATAAATATAGCGACGAAAATACGGGAGAGACTGTCTACAATATACCTTAAAAAGAGAGTTAGAAGAAAGTTGTTAGCATGCATAGTAAATGGCGGAGGACATTTTGAGCAGTTTTTGTGAGCTACTAGCATTAACGTAAACCAGTTTTTAATTAATTATAAGAAACTTAAATAATAACAATCAGGCATATTCTCCATTCTCAACGACTTTCTTTCATATCATGATGACATTCGCACAAGTAATGATAAAAATTACTTGCATTTCATGTCGACGTCGAAACATTATATGCGTATGTGTAACAGATTACTTGTCTAACTTAAAATACTTAAAAAAATTGTAGAATGTTTTTCTGTTATTCACACTTTTGGGCTAACAACTGTGGGGTCTGAATTATTTCGAGTTGTATTTCTCAATTTTAGTGCCATAAAGTCGTCAAGTGATATTACTTAATTTAAGAACAAGTTAGGAATAAGGAAAATTCGTAGATTTCAATGAAATTTTGCCTCTAAAACGAATTTCGTGGCAGTCGGCTATACTTTCCGAAATATTCCACATATATTATAATTTTGACAAAATGAGGAATTTAGAAATATCCACCACGAAATTCTTTTCGTTTAATTTTACTGTAAAGCACGTCACTAAGTATCTCCCTAACTGCTCTAGTCCATGCTACTTTATTTTCTGCAATATGTTGTTGGCTGCACTTGACTATAAATTGGGGCGGCGTTAGTAAAATTTACGACATTACGAATGTAAACAAATTTGTTTTACTTCTTTACGCAGAATAAGAAAACGAAATGCTTGATTATCCCCAAGATCCTCTCTTCAAGTCTTTTCGTACAATGTGTAATTGACATTAGATAATTTTTGAATAATGACATATTTAGGCGCGGGTGAATTGAAAAATCGTTACGAAAACTCTTGCTTTCCACCACAAGGACAGGGTAAGTAAATAGCTCCAAACTGCTTCCAGTAACTTCGAACCGAATTGGTCCAAGCAGTAGCTCCACTAATTTATTAGAAATGATTACTTAATTTTCCGTCTCAAATAGTGCACCTTTTGTCACATAAAGAGAAGAGAAGGTATAGATAACTGTCTATTTCTTATGCATTAAGCCTGATACTGAGTTAAAATTACATACCCGTGGAATGCCAAATCCCATAATTTTTGGTCTCAAATTTTCATGACATTGGAATTTTTTGTAGCAAAATTTCACTACGTTAGTGCTAAATTTGGTTGTAAATGGAAAAATAAAAACAAAGGCAAATCACACTTTTATTCGCAAGCGTTTTATTTACCTCTCTTAATAAATTTTCTATGAAAAACTCAGTTATCATTCTACATACAGTTGTGGTATGTTTCATTAAAACTTAAAAGAAGGTTATGCGCGTTTACTGAGGCTGAAAATCTTTATCTGGTTTGCGAAATAAAATAACGCACAGCAATTTGGGACATTTCAAATAAGGAACAATATAATTAGATAGATTTGTTTGCTACCTGGGAAGAAATTGCAGAGCAGATGGGAAAATCCGGAATGTAATATTTTCAGTAGTCTTCACTTAATTCCATATTTAATTATCCCTACACGTTGATTGTGTGCTCGACGCATCTCAGGTTCTGCCACTTATGCTTTTAGCAAGGGAAAGGTGATGATAAATAAGTGCATCAGGCCTTAATACACAACTTAAAATCCAAATAATATTTTCAGCACGTTTGCATCCATGTAAAACAGTGAGAATATTGATGATCGGGGAAATCAAGGGAAACGCAAGGAAAATATGTCACGCGGCCGTTGTGCAAATTCGCTCGCGCAAACGCGAGAATTGAATTAAAGAAACCAACCATGCTTCCAAACAACAATTTAAAAACTATGTTATGCTGTCCAATTTAGACAATATGTTGCATTACTGGAGCATGTTGTACAGGAATTAAATATTTTCTTTATTAATAACATACGAAAAAATAAAAATATTCAAGAATAAAAATTAGATACTATAATATTGTTTCAATTTATAAAACAAACTCTTAATGGCTAATATTTCGAGGGCGAATAGGCGAAGTCACGATAATTAAAAAATTGATCGCCAATTTCTCTAATCTTGTTTGTTGGAAGCGAAGGGCTTCATAATGCGATTGTTTAAGGGAAGCGCATTATCCAACACGAAGAAATAGAGTAGTTTTCCTAATCCCACTTAAGAAACTTGAGGAAATTCTATTTTAGTTTCGGTACAAGTGGCAAAAATATGTGCATCTCCTTTGCTACCAAGAATTCCTACATCGAGGTAGGTGAAGCAGTAATTTGCAACAGCTACAGCCATTATTACTATGCTATAAAATACCTAAAATTAATTTTAAATGAACTTATGGTAGGCCCATAGGGCTTCTGGTAGTTTAGTTACTATACTCTAGAGACAAAAATACAATCAAAACAGTGGACTGGAAAGGAGGGAATTAGCTCCAAAGGCAAAGATTGTTCCTTCGGAAAGTGATGGCGACTGTTTTCTGGGATAGTCATGGATTTATATTAATCGATTATCTTCAAAAAAGAAAAACTATTACAGGAGCATACCACTCATCATCACTACGTGACAAGCTGAAGGAAGAAGTTTCGGCAAAATTATCACATTTCTAGAAAAAAAAAGTTTAGTTTCACCAAGATAATGCGCCGTCTTACAACTCAGAGGTTGCCATGGCAATAATCCATCCTTACTCACCAGATCTAGCTTCAAGCGACTTTTTCTTTGACCCCTAAGCTAAAAGGTGCGCTCGAAGGACAGAGATTTTTATGGAATCAAAATACTAAACTTAATTATTAGTTGAGTAGTAAGTAGCAATGAAAGGTTGCCAATTAGTGCGAGGAATCATTTTTTTATTTTGTTTTCCAATTCCTCACAAATAATCCTAACAATCGCTATCAAAAGTACACATTAAAAAGAACACTTGCAAAACCACACTATGTAACATAATATAAGTGAACTACTACAAATTCTTGTGTGTTTTTCAAATATGGAGAAATAATATTTTGAGAATGGAGTTCTCTTAAAATACGCAAGTTTAAAAAAAGTGATGAACGATGTGTTTGGATCTAAATAAAGGGCCAATCTCTTTAATGCGGCTATAGCTCGTTGTCCTTGACACATATATCCCTCAAGGACCCGAGCAGAACATTCTACTTATGACTTAATTTAAAATTGTAAGTACTAGATTTATGACTGCCAACTACCTTTCTCCAAGTGTAATATGATCGTTGAAAGGCATTTTACTGGACTGTACATACGAGGTCTGTTAACTGAACATTCAAAATAGCCAAGCTTGTCGCATAAGTGAGGGACATAAGTATCAATATATCGCCACACAAAAATTGAAAATCGAATATACGTAGCCCGCGAAAATTCATAATTCGCGATACTTTTTGAACAGACCTCGTATATGGAGTTTTGCAGATTATAAATTTGCTTCCATATAATTTGCTATTATCTTTGATTGCAAACCTTCTAATCTTGAGAACTTTTGAAATTTTAGCTTTAAAAACCTTAAAAATCAGACCGTTTTCGAGAAAAATGTGTGTGACAGACAGGGAGGCGGAAACACCAGCTACCTTGGAAATGTTCCTGGTGAGTGATCTCATTTCCAGATACTGTCCTAATTTGTTATTTCCTTAAAATGTGGAAAAAATAGTTATCAATAGTGCTCAATAGCAATCAATCAAATACATCTTCTTTCTCAGCCATATTGTCAAATTGGGAGACTTTTGAGACTGAAGATTAAAAGATTCGGATAAATGGCTTTTTCATCTTACAACTAAATTCATGATTGGTAGTCGCCCATTGCTACTTGGAAAACACAAAACAACAAAGTTCAGTTCAGCCATTAAACCATCACCTTCGTAAATATCTATTTTGTAGAGAAAGACGTCGAGTACTATTTGGAGAGATAGAAACATCGCTGGGAGAAGTGTGTAGACTTACAAGGAAACTACGTAGAAAATAAAAATAAATTTGAAGAAAAAATTTCTTGTATCTTTGTTAGATTGGAAACTTTTCAGACAACTCTCGTAACGAAGATTAAGGTAATTGAAAAATAAACTTTTGGAGTTTTTTGGACATTTTATTCAGACGTGTTTACGGTCTATAACGCCTGCACAATTGCAAATTCAATTTTCGTTAGCTTCGCACACTGCATCAATAATTTAAAAACATTGTTTGCTTATTCTATTCAGGGAGTTTCATATACGAATAGCGAATGTCATGAAAAGTGGGATGAAAGAGCTAACCTAGACAAACAAAAATTAGATGGCAGGGGAGAGGGACATATCAACTGTTTTTAGTTATACATATTTACCTTTTGATCTACTCAACGCAACATCAAACTCACTCCAAAAATCTACAATGTCCTTTCCATAATGTAAACAATGTTAACCACTTACCACTTACTTGCGAAACTGAAAAAAATGTTGTTCCTAAAATTCAGGACTTCCCCACATTCTCCGAATTCGTGAAATTAATACACCTATTTTTTATATTTGGAAGTGTCTTCAACTAAAGTTTGGAGGGTTATTCAATAAGAGAGACCACCACATCTATATCGCCATATCCCAGTACAAGGACTACTGGAAAAAGCTACCAAAAGAAGATTGGAAATTGAATTGCCTTCCGCCCCCTACCACATTATTTTTGTTTGCCAGGTCAGATCTTTCATACCACTCATTTTGGCATACGATATATAAAATGCAATTATATATACAGGGTGAGGTTTTTATCTTAAGAAAATGAAATATGCTGATTGGATCCATTATATTGGAAAAATGTTTTGAACACAACTTGTATGACTTCGAAAGGCCAATCTCACTTACTGACCTTGATTTTGACCTTCAAGTCATTTGAAGATCAACTCACTATTATTAAACAGGAATATATATTTTTGAACTCCGGAAAGGGAAAGAGCAGAAAAACTCATTTTTCTAAAATTCAACTTGTGCTTACATTTTCTCCGAAATTCACGTAATTAATTATCTACTACTTTTATCGAAATGCCCCCTTTATTGCAGTCTCGTTGCAACTAACATTATGAGTGGACGTTTCTGCTGTATACTCCAGTGACCAGTGTGAGCGCTCTTTCAGTTCCCCTCTTAAACTGCCACTTATTTATTAACCTAAAAGGAGGTAATTTAGTTTTACGTTCCAGCCAAATTAATTCAAATTTTCACTCTACCCCCATCCACCCACTTCTGGTGTGGTTTTTTTGTTTTTGTTCAGTCAATATATGCAAAATCTGCGACCACTTGTTTAATGACAATAGGCGTATGTAAAAACGTATTTCATGCCTCATGTTTAAAACAGTCCTCAATCAGACAGACTAAACCCTCTGTTTATATCCATCGCCCAGGATCAGTCCGTTTTGGTTGAAGAAGTGAACAACACTCTTTTCAATAATATAAGCATAGTATTCCAAGACCTTAGCGCTTTAAATGCAGAGTTTGATAAATATTTTAGTGTGGTTGACACGTTCAATAGCGCTTCTGAGGATAATTAAGTAAAATTCGCGATATTTTCTCAAAGATTTCTAATCTATCCGGCACTCTTGACGAGCTGCATGCGATGATGATGAAAAATACGAATTTGAGATTCTGTGTTAGCGATAATGTAGTTGACCCTTCTGATTGATAATAGGGAGTTACTTCGTAAATAGGGTCCTTTAAACTCCTCGTGGTTTATCCACTGATGCTCCAACCGATGCGGTCTCGGCCAGCATCACCTTTCCTTCCTCCTCTGTGAGTATGAAAGTAAGAAATCCGAATAATCGTAGTAGATGGCTTAAGGTTCGTTCACTCGCACTTACGGAAGATACTGTTATTATTAATTCTTCGAATACTACTTCCCCGCCAGCTGACTCCGTACCCTCGCCTGACTCAGCCCCTCGTTCTAATACAATTTCACAAAAAGAAATTAACTCTTCTGTTAGAGGAAACATCGAAGAACCACTAAAAGTTGTTTCCAAGCGGCGATCTCTATTTACTAGGTATATATCCCATCTGGACTCTGGAACCACACCGAGTCTCGGGATATCTGTGCGCAAAATGTAATTAACAAAGCTTCAAGGACCTTTAATAAAAAATTTCGTTCCTCGTGGAATCTCCCCAACGATCTCTTTTTGTTGGGTGTTCAGTGTTCAATGGGTAGTAAATTCCGATAATGGACTAGGCCCTAAAAAGGCTTCATTTCTAGGGTAAATTTTCTCTTTCGGCCTTAGTCAGATAAGTAACATATAGAGTGATATGAGTATGGTATCTTAATCTTATTTTTTCTTCTGTCTGCAACAATACAATTGTTTATCACAGCTCAATTCTTCCCTCTAACGAAAATAAATATAACATTTTTATAATCCGGACATCATCCGCTTACGACTAAGTTTACAACTTCATATATGCGAACTTTCCGAAAAGTTATCCTCCAATGATATAACCACATTTTTATTTGATAATAATATTGATACTGCCTTAAGTAAATTTTTATGCCTTACATTTCAACATTTTTGAATCATGTGTGCGATACGAACGCCAACGTTCCCTTAATTCTTCGCCTCCCTTGGTTTATCGTAATCTTCGATGGTTCAGAAATAAAAAGAATAAACTGTTGAAGGCATATCTTTTAGATAGAAGTAACTCTTCGTGCGTTAAATTGGTTAAATATTATAATGAATTTCATAAATATTGTACTCAGCTTTGCAGTAATTACACAAAACATATTAAGACTGAATTGTATGGTAATTCACGCGCATTTTATAAATTTATTAACTTGAAAAAAAACAGGCGATTACCCTGTTAATATGCAATATGAGGGAGTTTCCAGAGACCCACCATATATATACAATTTGCGATATGTTTGCGTCCCTTTGTGAGAAATCATTCTCCTCGAACTTCGACCCTGAACTTAATAATTTTAAACTCTTGAACAAAAACCCTGTTCCTATCAATTTATGCATTAGCGTTACTCCTACTGATATCAACGAGGTCCCTCTTAATTTTATATCGGGAACTGATGTCATTCCATCTGCTATCCTCAAGGCTGGTTCTAAGGAAATCATCACACCCTTAACACAACTTTTCCGAAAGTCCCTCAAAGCCGGACTATTTCCTGCTCTCCGGAAGAACTCCTTCATTAAACGATTTATAAAAAGAGCAATGAAAAAGAGGTATGTAACTATTGCCGAAATTTTTTTGTCACAAATCTCTACTATTTGCAAGTGACTTGTCTCAAAAAACCACAATGGTTCCAATTACCACTTATTATTATTTAAGCTGTCGTTTAACTACATATCTAGGGTTCGAATCATGTTTACCAACACAACAACGAAATAATCTACTGCGTCGGACCTATTCAACCCGTAAAATTACAAAATTCCCGAAAATACTTTTTGAACACGCCTCGTATTTACATATGGACAACCTCGACAGTCAGTCGGCAGGTACAAATTGCTTTTAGATTAAACATTTTTTTCATAAGAAAATAAAAATAAAATTATATAAACAAATTTACCAAAACTCAATGATGATATAAAGCTGAATGTTTATTGCGGCACAAGCCTTGCAGTTTTTAATAGGGGTTTAAAAACTATGTTTACTAAATCCCTATGGATCAAAAGAAATAATCTGATTTTCACATACATAAATATTATATTTGCTTATTGTGTATTGTAACATGTATTGCTTTTATTTATTATTTATGGCGGAACATGCACCTGAAAACAGTAAAAACGTAAATAGGAAGGAATAGGAAGGATTCAATTTGGTAGAACAAAAATACGACAAGTATCTATACACGCAGTTTTATTAACTTTAATATAACAACATAATACACCAGATTCTTCCACTTTTAAATACGTGTAATTAGATATATTTTATTGTACTAAAGATATTTCAAAAGTGTGAATAAGAAAATGAATGTAAAAAGTTATTGTAAAATTTTTGTATGTAAATACGATTATTAATTGATTCATTATTTGTCGGTGCATAATGTTAAGAGTGTTAGATACTGTTTCCATCATTTTAAGTGTTATTGGTATATAAACGAATTCCTTAACAGTGGTTACACCTAAATGAAATGAAAAACTATAGACATTTTACGATTTGAAATACCTGCTTATCTCATATGTGAATTGTGTTTTGAAAACGATCGAAATGCGGTCAATATAAAAAGAAACTGCTCGACATTAAGAAAACTTTAATTAATTAGTATTTCCACCTGTATGTATTGTTGTGCAGATGTCTGGCTACGATGTGATAAATTTAAAAGAATTGTCTGATATTCAATTTTCTTGACAAGTATACATACTTCCTTATTTACTTCTCTAGAGAAGTCTAAAACTAAATTAAAATACATGTTCAAAACACCGCATACGTTAATCTGGAAAATACCATCATATTTGTAAATACTTTTGTATATTTCATAAATATTTACTGTGAAATATTGTTTACACAAATAACAAATACTTGTTGGCGTCATCATAAGATCATATTTGGCACCGTTTTTTCCTAATTGTTTACAAATATTACTTTATTAATAATTTTAGTTAATTCTTTTTATTTCTCAGAAAAAGTTAACTTGCCTCACTTAATGCGACTGTCAATGAATTTCTCTGAATTGAGTTAACCTAATCTTTTTAAATTAAAGCATTGAAGCGTTCGGAAAATATCTCTTATCTATGTATATACAACATATTGCTTTTTTTAAACCTATCACCGAAAAACGATTGGTTCTCTGTCAGTGTACATGTATAGTGATGTGATTAAGGTGACAAATGCAACTGTGTGGGAACGTAACACGACACTATGAGTGCAAATTGATCCCTAGAACTAACAATAATAATTAATTGCTTTTTTTACTCTTTGAAATGATTGAATTTTTTAAACGTGTAGTTCTTCCCATTATAATTTTGCTTTTTCGCAAATGAACCAAAGTGCGAATGACCCTGTATATTAAAAGGCTAACTTATCTGTGTGGGCGATGTGCTCATACAGAATGATGCTCACACATGAAATGTGTAATTATGCTATTAATACCTTACAATTACTTATAATTTGTTGTTGGTAGCTATGCTTGGCGGGATTTTATTGATGTTTTACAATAACAGTGAAATTCAAGAGTTTCAAATCCAAATTACTCCAAGCCATTTAGCAGTTGGGCAGTAATTTTGGTTGAAATAATTAAGTGTACTATTATATGCTACTCCTGCAGCCAGTGGAGTTTGAATCAACATCTTAAGTTAATGTGACTAGAAAATTCAGTTATCGTTTTGGTATATTGTACCTGTTATATCTCAATGTTGATGTAAAAATCCACCCTTTGAACGTTTATCAGTAGGTTTGGCACAAGTATTTCATCGTAATTATAAACAGTTGAAAAGTCCTAGCACTGATTTACCCGGCTGATACAGTTCCTGGACATGTCACATTTGTTACAATTACAATAATAATCACAGCTCTAAGAAACCATAGCAACATACTAATACCAGTAATTAGCCTTCGAAATAATAAGGAAACGAGGCGAACGAAACGAACTCTCCAATAGACAACTCTAATGATCAACGCTTTATACGGCAAGACAATGCTTATGAAATTTAGTGGTTGGTTAATGAAACGTGATTCAAGTTGCAAATTTCAATAGATGTCTCATAACAGCTAAATATACAATTCATAAAATAATCCCTATATAAATACTTATTCCTTTATTTAATTTATAATACTCTAAGTTTATATTGAAATTTATATCTTTGTCAAGCTCTATTTTCATGATTGCCTTGCATTTCTTTAATGATCTAACAATGTTATTTTACCTTTGGAAGATATTATTACGGTTATCGTGTACTGCAACCGCTTCAGTTTTTACTGCGTTTTGTTTGCAAAGAAAGGAGCATCAGCATATCTAAAATCACTCTAATTCAATTCGGTGGAACTCGAAATTTTGAAGTTGAAAGCTGGAATATACGAACTATGAAATAAATACAATTCGAAATAAGCAAATTTCCCGACATATTTATTACTTTTGCTTTATGCGGACTGAATATATGGATAAATTTAAGTCGAGTACATCATAATTCAATTTTCAAAAAAAGAGACGTATAATTTTGGATTTATGTATGTACACCCGACTGAATTAAATTCAATATAACATTGATCCTGAAGAAAACGTAAATATATTAATTTGTCTTCAAGAATTGAAGTTACGCTATTTAATATTAAATATTCGCCGATATATTTTTGAAACCCATACAAAAGAAGTGATTTTTAATATAAATAAGTAATGACATTGAGTCAATAAATATCCAATTTGCCTGCTGGCAATGATAATTTGAAAAAACATAAAGTTGTTAAAAAATAAATATATTTGATCAAAATTGTCGTTTAAAGCATTCTCACAAAAACAAAACCAAAACAAATATAATGATATGAATAATTAAATTTTTCGCTATCCCAGAAGCTGTACATATTGTAAAAGGCATATTAAATATGCCACGAATGTTATTACAGATTCCATAGGATTTTGAGACCGAAAATGAGGGTGTTACAGTTGAAAAGCGTACGATAGTCTCAGGTGGATTTTTGAATACCCATTAAAAAAAAATTAACAATATTTATAAAGACAGAGATATTTTTTCCTTTAAGAATACAAAAAGTACAACTTTTGGAGTACAAAAATTTACTATTTTTTAATATGTAACTAGTATAATTAAATATATTCAGTTATCAAAAGTTTTGTAGTTGTCGTTTTTGTTGGGAAACTTTTATATTCAATTTTTCCGTAACAGTGTATACTAAATTTTGAACTTATATCCAAAAAGTTTGTAATTGCGTGCCGGATGCATACACCAATGGTACAATAATTGCTATATTTTGTATACAATTTTTGAGGATATTGCCCAAATGAGTGAATCTTAGATTAAAGCACTTTTTTATACAGAGACAGTACAAATTGGTTCAAACTGATCTAATTAAGAATGACAACAGTTTCCATAAATCATCCTCAAATGAACCGAAAAAAAATAATTATTTCTTTAACAAAATTTAGATATAAAAAATGATCATATTTGTCGTTGGTTCATAGAGAGCAGGAGTTATATTCGAATTTTTTTTTACATTTTTATGTTGATTATGGAAATACACCATACTCATAACAAAGCCCCCTAAAACTGTCTTTTTTATAAGTATCACTTTCAAAGTGCATTCAATTTTAAAAGTTAATGCTTATTCTAATATACTTCATGAGCTCTGCTTTTCATTTTCCAACCCTTTTGCATCATTGGAGCCCCTAAACCTAACCATTCTATTAAAATTTCAATACAATTCTTCATTTGAAGTACAATGTACAATGTACAAATGTATTGTAAGTATTGATTGTGTTTGTACTTTTATAATTTTTCTATATAATTGTTAAGTGTGTGAGGTGCAGAGCTCTCACCTCAGATAAATTAACAAATATGAAAATATTACTGTTAGACCAAGAAACTATATTTGAGTCTTTCGAAACTTTTGAAGCAATTAATTTTGAAAATGCAAAAATCTGTAAAAAACAAAAACAAAAGAAATGTGATATACATACATAATATAATGCTTAAAATAATAATAACGAAAAAAACAATCTTTAATATTATACATCGGAAAAAAGTTTAGTGTGTCCTTATATATATTTTTCATTTCATATTCTATTGTCCAGAAATGATGATCTCGGTTTATATGAAATATTACATAATATTTTATTCTATATATTGTATAAACAATATTGAATTTTGAATTATTTAATTCAAAAAGAATTATGAGATCTGTTCTGAGTTTCATTATCAAGCTATGATTTTTTTTGTTATTTGATTATTGGACTCAACTAAATCAACGACCTGGAGCGTGTTCGAGAACTTAATTATAATTAACTTAGCCATAGTTATACTCATCGAATACATTTAACTACAGAGTTATGCTGAAGTATATTTGACCGAAGTGTAGTTAACTAACATGGTTTTGTTCTAGTAGCAGAAGAAGAAGTATCGGCTGGATTTAAAAACAAGTTTCGTTTGGAGTAATATTTTTTAATAAATTTTTGTACAAAATGAATGAGAATATAAAAAACTAATATGAGCAAGGGATATAAATAAAAACATCAGTAGACATTTTCATAAAGCATTCAACGAAATTTGCATAAATCTTTTGAGTATATAAAATACATTTGACGTACCTATGTACTTATGTATGTTGACGTACCCCTTTACCCCTTAAAAAATCATAATGTCTGTTGTTTAGCTTACACAAAATCTTTAATAGCAAAACTCCAAACTTAACGAGTTTAACGCAAAATGAAATGAAATAACAAAAATATGCTAGCTGAGAGTTGCCAGGCTCCTTCTTCTTCTTCTTTTTTACATATAAATGTGTGAGTTGACCGTACTGAAAGAATATGGTTGAAATTAAAATACGGCGTTATTAACTATGATAGTTTATGATCGGCAAATAGTTAAGGTCTTGGTAAATCTCTGAGTTTTAGAACGAAAAATATTATTTTAGTAACTATGAGTAAAAACAGCTAAGTTTTTGAATACGCTCCTGAACTATAAGGCAACGGAAAAACAGATTTTAGTAAGTGTTAAAATACAATATCAAAAAAATCAATTCAATGATCGCATGCACATTTTCATGAAATAATCGACATATTTTTTATAGAATCGTTCGCTTCCCAGCACAGTTTTGTTTTTTGCGACGACGGCAAAAAGATATACTCGTATATAATTTGTATATTTTCCTCACATATTATTTTTTCGTTTACATTGAAAAATATGAAGATAATTGCGTCTGTGAGTCAAGAATTTGTTAGTGAATAAAATGAATTCAGGGGTATACAATCAAAGTTGGTAAAGTCCACAGTGCCAAAATGTTCAGTAAACGATAAAAACCATTATTTTAATAATTACAGGTAACTATTCTAATGTTAAACATTATTTATATGCAAAATGTAATATATTATGGAAATACAAGTGTTCATTACGCTCAGTTCAATACTTTTGAGTAAAACCTTAAGTATAAGATGGACTTTCCCAGTTTTGTTACCAAGTTTTTTACTTTACTAAGTTTGTAACTGAATGTTTAGGACTTTCCTATATTTGTTACCAACTTTCTGGACAGGGTTGGATTCAGGCGTCAGTGAAATGGAGGCAATGGAGCCTTCCTATTGGTCGAAAAGGACTTTACGCAAATTGAAACTCAACTCACTTGGACTTTGCTAGGTTTGTTTGTAAAGTAAATTTTCAATTTGAAAAAACAGTCAAGATTACTAGAATTTGTATAAAATTATTCTACGGGGTAAATATAGATACGGAAAAAAATATGTTGCAATTTAAATCTCACTTTTAAAATGTTGTGGATTTTACCAACTTTGATTGTATACCCCTGAATTAATGTGTGCTTCTCCTGGCCAAAAAGCCTTATCAAACTGCAAGCGTAACGATCAATACGGTTGAAAATTATAACGTGAAAAAAGGTGAGTATATCTTATGCACAAGGATTTTTATAATTTATGATAAACTTTTTTAATTTCCAACCCAAATAAAGAGACAAAAATCAGAAATGTTGTGAAAATTAATAAATTAGTTTTATTACTTGATGTTTGGAAAATTGTACGTCACAACTCAATGCTAATGGCAGTTTACTGAAAGCGTATATTAAAAAAAATTTCTTCAATCATCCATAATTGGGTTTGACACTGAGTATATTTTGTACGGATTGACCAATCAATATGAGCGTTTTAAAAAAATGACACTTTGCCCTATTAGGAATTAATCTCAGACTCACCCTACCGGTTTTAATCCCCATTACCTAAAACCCTTAGGAGGTTCATATACATATGAAAACTTTAATTTTTAGCTATCTAAACAAACTTTTAATGTGAAGAGGCTTATTAAATGAATTTTGAAGTTTAATTATAAATACTTAAGATGTCTTCAGTTTCATACAATTAAGCTAAGCAACAAAATTTTTTAATTGATATAATAAACAAAAAAGTTATATTTTAGAACAAATTTCAATTCCATTTAACATTATATATAAAAATTTACTTATTACTCGAGCAATTCTAAGACCGTATCCAAACGGAGCTGTAACCGAGGCACACTTTTATGGGTGAAATGTTTAGTACAGACCATTGAGCCGTTTATTTTAAAAGTGTTGCAAGTCCAAAAAGACATTAGGTCGATTTTTCTATATTTTTTAAAACACGGTTTTATCTTATGATATTTTAAAAACAAAAACATTTCGTACATGTTTTGCATAATCAGGCTCGAAATCCTTTTATTTTACATCTTAAAATCCTAAAACGTCTTTTGTCAGAAAATTTGAACTTTCAAATTTTCACATCTGGCAAATTATTGTTTCATAACACAAACTTATAAATAACATAAACTGCTTCCTATTTAATTTACATAAGAGAAGACAATTTGCAGTGTAAAATTTGTCATTTTTAGAAAGCGTTCTAATTGTTTGGCCAAATGTTATAATGAGAACATAATTACAGTTCTACTTCCGCTCACAATATCTGAGAAAATCAATGTCATTTTATTCTTCCCTAATTCATGTTTTCTGATAGTTTTATACACATTTAAAAAAAAAAAACAAAAAGAATTATAATTTTGAAATAAAAGTGATTTTTGTCGCGGATAGAACCCTAAAAATTCATTTGTCTTTTATTTACAATATAACAACAAAAGGACAAAAACGCATTTCATTCCACCCTGAATTGAGGAAAAATTATTGAAAATCATATATTTTACGTAAAAAAGCAAATCAGCAGTTGAATAATTTTTTTATACAAAAATTCTGATACATCAATTTATTGATGTTGTCTCTCGACCTAGTTTGAAAAAAATCCATGGATTCGGATATGTTTACGGTTAGAACTTCAATCATGATATGTTCCTAGTTTTTTAAAGTTTTAATTAAATTCCATTAAATTGTTATAATTTAAGTTACGAACTTCATATGACATTCATATCACAAAAAACAAACACTAATATGAATTAACATAACATTAATATGTTAAACGCAATATCTGTCTTTGGTAACTGACACTATACTTTCCGTTCGGACCGCGGTAGTCACCGGTACAATTTAATATAACCGGGCTAAACGGAAGCTAGAAAAAATAAGATTTGCGTTTAACGTGTTAATTCTGGCTCAGCCAATCGAATGTCCATTTCCTAATAGTTCTAATGCGATCATTAATCATTTCATAATTCTGCAATATTTCATTCTTAAATGCATCATTTTCGATCTAGCATATTAAAATTCAATTGATTAGCACAATTTGCTTCACTTATTTGGCTTTTATAAAGACCAATCTTACAATTTAGCATTCTAATAGTCTGTCACGAAATTTTTGAATTAACTAATTATTTTCCATAGTCCCTGAAATTCATATATGTATTTTAACTCTAAAGCATCCCAAATTAAAGAAAATAATTATAAGACCAATCCATTGTGCAACCAAATATACAATTAACGAAATACAATAAAATTATATAACTGCACATAATTGGTTATTATTTACTAAGGTAATTTTTATTGAAACTTCGATATTTTGAATCTGAATTTGAAAATCCTTCTCCATTATTTTAAATAGTTGAGAAGATGAAGGTAACTATATTTTTAAATTGTAAGAATAAGAATGAATTTTGCTAGAATAAGAATGAATGTTGTATCTAGCCTGTAAGATGCGCCATATGGGCTGCGTCCCCAGTGCGCTAGAATCCTTAAGTAGGGCCCAATTTAATTGTGATCCTACTTGCAAATAAATAAATAAATAAATAAATATTTTTACAAATTAAAATATGTTTTAAAATTAAGGATCTTAAAGTGGCGCACAACTATTAAAGAAGCTCTAGAGGAAAAAAGGAAAACTCTCTAGATAATCTTGGATTTTCAGTTACACATAAATTTGATATTTTAATATGCGATTTTGATTAATATGAAACACTTTCTGAAAATCTCATCGCAATAAATATGTTTATTTGAAAGGTTAAGTAAGAAAATACATATAGGCCCGTGATTCTGAAAATCATCTCACTTCAGGTAAAGTGACTATTAAAACAAAATTGAATTATGTGAAAAATACATAAATTACCTACGAGTACCTTACCTAATATTTTTCTTAATAAAGGTCACATCTTTCGAAGTGACACGTTTTTTTTTTGATTAAAGGATGTTTCCAGCAGGAAAAATGATTTCCATAATTGATAGTAAATGGAATTGATTCAGTTTTATATTCCTTGTAATGCAGAGGGAAATTGCTTGTCTGACAAAGCAATGTATCCAAATTCTTATTGTTGATCTCATGAAATTATTTCTAAAATTAATTACTAGTAAAATTCGTAACAGAAGTTTATTTCCCCTTGCAACCCCCGTACCCCCGTGGTTAAGAAATAAATTCATGTTGTTTGTAATACGAAATGCAGTGAAATGACAAAAATTTCGCATTCCGAATTCATGAAGAATAAATTTTATTTGCTGCTAGAGCTATTAAAAATAATGGGTGGATTTTTTTGCAAATACATGCATTCAATTTAGTTAGATTTAACTCATTCTAAATCACGAAACGACATTTAAAATAAGTTGAAGTGAACAAAGAAATACCCACCCATATTTTTTATTATCATGAAATAAATACATTCGAATCGTTGGAAATTGTACGCGGGGTGAAAATATCAGACATCAGCATTTTCTGAAAATCCAAACTAATCCAGGCTTTTTAAATTTCATTCGCTTCGAACTTGAATTTTCGCGTAATTGAAATGGAGAATAGAAGTGATAATGTATTCAACCTAAAACCTGGAAGACGTTTGCTATATACTTTTGGGTTTTTTTGTTTTTGAATGGTTGGTTGTTACAAATTAAAAATGTTCCTTACAAGCTCACAGTTGATAGTATTAGGAAAAAACTGGAAGTTGCCTGGTTCGCTGCACACTCTAAACGAGTATAAAAGAAAACAAAATGTAAAATGAAACTAATTTATTGATTGCAAAAACTCAAACATTGCGTAACATACATAGTAAGGTATATAAAAATGAAACGATAAAATATGCGTACAGTGTAAATAGATTCGCACTTATAATAACGGATATATTATAAAATATAAAACTACAACATTAACTTAGAACTTTTGAAGTATAACATGTATAACAAAATTTCGAATCAAATCAGTCTCAAAATTGTCTTTTGAACAAAACGTACATACTGATGAAGAAATCATACATAAATCATATCAGTGGACTTGAAAAAAAAAAAAAAAACAAAGGCGAAATATATTAAAATTGTAAGCCAAAATGTTTAAACATATGTGTGATGTTGCATATCACATAAGTCCTATCGTAATAAAAATGAAAGAAATGTTTAGAATTTGTTCTAAAGATTAATGTTTGGCACGAGACTAGCTAATATATATACGGTCCTCTTCTGCTTTCTTTTATAATGTCAGATTTCGGGAGGAGATTTAAGTTCGCACTTTCAACTGTTTCAAATGTAAACAAAAAAATTTCTTACTTCGCATCATCGGATGTGTAACGTGGCATATTATGAGCTACTTCATAAAGTTACAACTGCTGAGTGATGACCGAAAACTCGTAACATAAAAGATTACCTACAAGGTGAGTGAAAATTTGGTTGATTTGACAACAAAATGTGTTTTAGAAATAAATAGAGTAAAACGAATAAATTCCTCGAGTACATGTAGTCATTTTCCAAAAATTCTTTTGCTTTCTTCAAGTTCCTTTAAATATAGTTCTTCTTTGTTGTATATCACATTTTCAAAAACAAAACTTCAATACACATTTCCTAATAAACGTTTGGCACTTCGTGCAAAGTAACAATTTTTACCTAAATTTGTCTTTCTGTAAAATAAAACGATCACTTAATTTTGCAAACTCTTACATATACCTAGACTCTTCTAGTGTTTAGTACAACAATTTTAGAAACATAAAAATTGCTACGAAATCTTTGGCTTTGATCCCATTGTCCAATTATTTCTCGTCTTAATTTAATGCCTAATAAATTCACTAAAGTTTCGTTGCATGCATATTTGGATATTGTTTTATTGAGCACAAGTGATATAGTTCTGCCGGTCATGTGCCTACGGGGCGAAACGCGAGCCACGAATCAACTTTGTATAACGTCTTAAATTTTGATTGTCTCAACGTTCTTTAAACGAAACAGAAATGACAAAATATAAAATTGTTTATATCCACAGTCTTAACGGTTTTTCCTTAATGATTATAGCCTGATTTGAATTCATGGCCCGCGCATCGCAGGTACGCAACGATGTCATTTAAGTTCAAAAATCGAACAGGCAGCTTTCGGAGCTGCCATTAAGCTCCAATTCAATTTACGCCTAAGTTCCTACATGTTTTAAAGCACATATAAATCTATATTGCTTAAATTTCCATTACATCTAAAGTTTTGTCATTAAGATATTCTAATTTTTTTAGTACTGATAAATTTGCAACTCAAAGACACCGATGGAAATCATACGGGCAAGGGAACCAATCAATCGAAACATAGCGCCCGGGCGCTTCAAAGTGATATCAAAAGTAGGGGCGTTTGTAATAAAAGACACTGTTAATTGAACTTAGTGCTCTCGATATTTTCCCCAAACACGCATGCCCGTGTACCTTACTTTTGAAACCACCTTGTGAATATGTGAATGTATACTCCTCAAGGTTATACCAAAATTAATGGAGATACGCATTTCAAAATTCATATCTTAATATTCGACATTTCTACGCTAGCTCTTCTGCACCTCTTTTTACATTACGTTATATTACGAACCGAATTAACAGATCAGCCAAAAAGCGTTATTTGTAAAAATCATAAGATTTTAATATTTATTATTATTTAAGTAATTATATAAGTTGATCCCAATTTTCAGTTTATCAATTTCTTTTATTTAGTTTTCGTTATAATGATGTTATTTCTCTAATTGCTGCTCCTAGCATAAAATTTACACTTTTAAATGAGATATCTCTCTAACTTCTTCAATAATCTTTAATGTGTATGATATTTACAAACGATATTGTCTTTTGCTTCAAATACTCTTTTGTATTTAAAAACCCGAGAGTTACGCCTACGAAAAATTCCTGTCTTTCTTTTAATTTCCGATATTACTGTTGCTGTGTGGCCATCTCCAAGTAAACAAATACCTTCTCTTATAAGCCAATGTTTGCTTGCGTATAGAGTGAAATTTATCTTATTCGTCTGTTTTTTGCTTTTTTTGATGAAATCCAGATGAATTTGCTGAATTTTTTAATTGTTTATAAAAATTAAAGTAAAAATGATAAACATTCTAACTTGTGTATATTTAGCTTAGTTAGATTAATTGCATAAATACTGTATTTTTACTTATAAATAATTTTATATCCTTGGATAATAAATAAGAATATCTAAAATACAACTTTACCTAAGTTACATCATATATCAGTTGTTCTTTGTTTTTTCATAAATTCAAAACCTCTCTTACTTTTATTGTTAATGCATGTACATTTTTTTTGTGTTTTATTCTGCGATGCCTGCCCTTAGCAACTATGGAAAATATACCCAAACCTTAACAGAGCAATTTTAAGCAGTGTTTTGTAAAAAAAAATTTTTAAAGAACAAAACAAAACCTTCCAACGAACAAACGAATGAACGAACAAATAAATAAGGCACCCTATGTGAAAGCACTCGATCTAATTTTGCCCTATATAACTTGTTTATAGCTCTCACAATGCATCGCGGTATAAAACACAAAGGTCTAATTGTAACTACATATTTATATAACACACATTTTGCAAAGCATAAACATGCGAATTACTCTAATTTTATAAAAAGTTCTGAAATAAACCGAAATAAAGATGTATATTTTGAAAATATATCTTTATTATTAAAAATATAAGAGATCTGTTTCATATGGATGATTCCGAGAGAACGGTTCTCCGTAAATTCTGTGGATATGTTTCACCGAATTTCTCTCAATTGCTGCTCTTTGAATTTTGTCTCTATCGAATTGATACACAATAGATATGTTCTTATTATGATATTAATCTGATTATGTCTTTTACTGTCTTCTGATACTTCGCATACACAAATATGTATTTCAAATATTTAATAGTTATAGTGGTTAAAATGTCGTTACAGTCTGTTTAAAAATGACTAAGTCGTTACACAATCTGTTTAAATCTAATCTGTTTAATAATTGTTTACTAATTTGCTACTCTTTAAAAAATCAGCTCTAACACTTTAAATTCAAGTGACCAAATGAACAACGTAACGATAACGATAAAAAATGTATATGTATGTGCTTGCCGATGCCTCCTCACAAGCTCCTTCAGCTTGTATGACTTTACACACAACACACCATTATGCAAAAATAACTTAAACATGAAAATGATCCCAACCATAAAGAGAAAACCAACACAAACGCCGAATGCCATACTTGTACTTCATAAATAACAAAAAGTGTTACGTCCAAATTTCGAAGAGGGTACGTTTCGTGTTGTCATATAATTTACGTTCACGCTTAAGAGATGATCATTGGTTGCGGCGGTCTTTTAATGAATGGGCGCCTTCACAATGTGATTGGGAGCAATATAATGATATCCAGGGATTGGCAGTCCAGCTGTTTCCATTGAGATCCTGCAAGAAGTTCACAAACGTTAATTCTATTGAAATTATTGCAACGGAATGAAATGAAGGTTCCAAAACTTACTTAAGAATGAAAAATTCTGGAAAAGCTACATGTGTATAAGCAGCCATAGACTTTCTTGTATTTCTCCCAAATTTCTGATTAAATGCCCATATAACTAGACAAGTAATATAAGAGATTACAGAAATTTCTATGACTGTATATTTGAAACATTCAAAGAAAATACTTGCGTGTGTGGAACGTTCATTTCTCAAACAAAATAAATAGGTTAAGCACAATGAAAATTAATAGTACATTTCTCGAGTCTTGAGGCTTAATGCTATGAGAATTTCATAAACAGGAGAATTATTAAAAGAAGGTTAAAATAAATAGCCTTACCGGAATGTGTGGGTTGGACGGTGGTATTTGATATTCTTCAAAGGTTGGCTGGGTTGGTATTTGAGATATTTGGTTTTTTTTAATCAGGTAATGCGTGGTTGGTCTCGGAGGCTGGGATATGACCTTAGTTTTGCAGCGAAAGGTGTGAATCTTTCTTAGTTATAGAGTTAATCATCAGCTTGGACATTTATTTTTATCTCTTTCGACGAGAACATAAGCACTTCGTTCCAGGTCACTTAAAATATAGACTATTACAATATTTCTAAAACATTTACTACGCACAACACACAAAATATTTCAACTTCAACTACAATCAAAAATAGGTACGTTCAATGAGTATAGAATCTTAAAAATAAGTGCAATGTGGGATCAAACAATATTCAAAAAGTGGAAAATGTGTCTCGTCTATTCTCTCCGTGAGATTTGTGCTTTGACTTAATTTTACATCATTGAACATACCTTGGAATATGCCTACATCCATAAAAATTAGTTTAGCGTCGAAATTCTTAAATAAATAATCATACAAACTCATTCCACCATCCATAATTTGTTCTTAAATTAAAGTGAGATTTATTTTTGATTATCTGTAAAGTTTTAAAAGATGATTTCTTTCCATAAGATATAGTCAGGCAACCTAAAATTATTTACTTAGTGTTAGACGAAACTGGCATAACAGATGAAACTATCAAAGTTCATAAACAATGAATTACAAAACGTTTACTCGGTTAAGTAAATATTTTAAAACCCTTACAAAATGTTGAAAATTGTTTCTATATACAGTACTTTTATTTATTTATTTCTGTAATTATTTTAAACTTTTTTAATTTGTTAGACATCCAAATTATAAAATTATGTACTTGATTGTTTTATATATAAACCATAGAAATGCTGAAACGTCAAAACACCCTGTATGTATAAAAATTATTGAAATAGTTTGAACCTTACATAATTTGATACAAAAATGCACCAGGATGTAATTTCAGTTCAGTTCAGTTCAGAACTTTTGTGAGTGCATGCGGCTACAGAACTTGACTACAGAGTAAGGTACGACTTTGATGGTCCTTTGTAGTTTGCATAGTATTTTATTTTTAATTTAAAACAAACTATTATATAAATTCCTCTTCTCAATGAATGTGACTTCAAAATGGAGACACTTCTTTGTTTTGTTCTAAATGTTGAATTTCGAAAATTATAAATTGCTGAGAGAGGATGGAAAAGCAATTACGGACTTACTGACATAATAAGGGTTCTTTATTAATATAAATTAGTTTCATTTGGTGCAGGCAAATTATTTTGAATAAAAGCATATCTAAGGTTACAACGCATTTTATCATTTCTATAATGAATGAAATCAACTGTTTTTCGAATTAAAAGTTTTTAATTCAGTAAAAGAAGGATATCCCATTGATACAAATGGGATATTAATCACAAAATTTTCCAGGTCACTATCACCAGAATGTTTATGATTACCGCCTTATCTTTTATTCTTCTTTATTATGCAGTGGGTGTACAAATTGAAGGATTTTCTAGTTCTTTTTATTCTTATTAGGTGCATATTTAACAAATTATAGAGAACCCATTTTGAAAATTAACACATATCCGTTCGGCATTATTTGCACCGCCATCGGCTAAATGCTGGCACTTTTTGGCACAATCAAATCATAAGAATTAATTATTTACTGCAATACACAAATGACGAATTTTCATCATTTGGCCGCTGGTGGTTGTCAGTGAAATAGCGAATTTTCCTTATACGGACCGATAAGTATTAACATCAATTGGATCCTGTTGATGAGAAAGGTGTTAACCCATAAAACCTATAGTTTTGTGTTAATGGTGTATCTATGTCATATTAAAAAATCTTAAATGAACTTCTTGAATACAATTTTACACAGTTTTAAATGTAAAAATCCTCAATTTCGATTTTAAAGCTTTTTCTAAAAAACTGACCTTCAGCATTTTTTTCTATCGTGTAAATATTTGAAAGAAAAAAAGTCCAAATTCCCATGATGTTATCGAGCTGTTTCTCTGGCAAACTATAATCTTTTTAAATTTAGAAGGATAGAAGAAGTAGGATGATTTCTGAACATTAAATAAAAAATTAAAGTGACTGTAGGGAAAAAGTATTATAATTTTTTAAAATTTTCATTTAAATATTAACTGATAAATTCACAAATTATTTTTCCCGACAAAGATGATTATTGGGGCGACTTTATTTGACGATTGAAAAATTAGTCCTAGTTCTACTCTTCAGTTTCATATAAATAAAAAAAAAAAAAAGTTTCACACCGATATTTTTGCACACTATTTGCTCGTAAGAAAATTCAATACAAACAACAATATCAAAGACAAAAACTGCAATGTTTATTGATAGATTACTTTGGTGATAACATTATAAATATAGTAGTGCTTTAAATAACATAATCAAGTACGATATCAAATATATTTAAAACTTCTATACATAAGAATTTTCACTGCGTAATTGAATGAAAGATTTCAAAAGGTAAATTTGTTAAAAAATAATGCGCGCTCAGCAGTGGGCGTTTTAAACACAATAATTATATTTTCGGTGACACACTGGATTGCTTTCTATTTGTTGTTTACTTTTCACCGACGAACTACGTGCTCAAATCAAAAATAAATTTCATGAAGAGTTTTGAGCATTTCCCGATATCACTTAAAATTAAGATACTAAATATCTTAGATCCTAAAAATACTATAGAATGCTTTTCCAGGACCGGAAATTCGTCCGTGATGACACACAATGATAAAAAGGAAAAGTAAAAAATTAAAAAACATTTTAACTCCTGATAAAGCATTCATGAAAATATGTTATATAAAAACCACTGATGAATAAAACTTGCAATTTACCCCTCCTACTGCTCGAAACTTTAAAATGAAAAATGTGTCTGCGTCTTTTCTTCTTACAATTAATACGGATTGAATTTGTTCCTATCGCTTTTCTTGTCATTGGTAGAAGTTGCATTGTCTGACCGCATGCGTGGATAAGTTTTGGATCTATGAACTCCAGTTGTCTGAACTGGAGGCCCAAGATTTGCAAGTCCACCCAATAAATCTGAGAGTCCACCCAATGCAGTCAGACTGGACAAAGCGTTCAAAGCCCCTGGCTTGGTTAGCAACTGGGCTAGTGGAATAGCGGAGGCTAAGGGATTATTGGTGGTAGTGCTAGTATTATTATTGGAGGATGTTGTTGTTGCTGGTGATAAATTTGATGCTGATGTTTGATTTCCATTTGATGTGTTATTTGCTTCTTGAAGATTGGCCTTCTGGAGTTCAACGCTGCGGGATAAAAGAAAAGGACGGAATTGTTAGGTTTTGGTGGTCGGGATGGAGGGATTTGTATAAACAATACGAGATTGAACCACATTTTTTCTCTTGTCTCATAGAAATTGTAAAATGATTTTACATTTGTGCCTTTATTTCCGACCGCCCATTTACCTCCAATTTTTTGTTTTTTTATATGATGCGTCTAATACTTCACACTTTTCTGCAAGTACAATACATAACGAAAATTATACGGAAATGAAGAATTTCGCGTTTGTATTACTTTTGTACCGGTTAATAACATTATTATTATTAAACTACAAAGAGGCTCAAAAGTGGACTTATCAAATCTATAATTTTTTGCAATATAAAATTATTATAATTTTGTTGTAAATGTTAATTATTGAAATGTGGTGTCACACTCAAAGTTCTTGATAACCAACTCTTAATTATTTATTACTTACTTAAATGAAATGGTAACATACACATCCTATAAAATATTTTGCATATTGAAGGTAATTAACTCAACACCAATTTAAATTTTGCAAATCAGTTTGACAAAAACTATAAGACCATGAACTTCATTTCATATAATTTCGTTTCACTTTAGAACAATTGCATTCTACAAATTCGTAAAGAGCAAACGGCGGCGTTTTCAACCTTTTGTCATATTTTTATAATAGAACTCATATTATTGGCCAATTATTTAAACAATAAAAAGTGGATTATCGAAATAATTTTAACAAAATATAACAACTAGCGGAATATACCAATGTCAACCAATCTATGCTATCCTCGAATTAAATTAGTACTAAAAAAGCTATATATTTATTTAAAAAAGAATGTATTTAAATGTAAATGTTCATTTACAAAACTAGCTTTGGCTATAATAATTGTTAGTTATTGGATAGTTATCTAGTTAATTCCTGAAGTCTTTCTTTTGGTCTTTTGCTTTCTTCCAGTTAATAGTCGTGTTGTTCAGTGATATGAGAACTAGACTGCTGATCCCATACAAAAACTCACTTCAAAAATAAGAACCAATTCAGCCCAAATTCTGTTTCACTCCCACCTAAACCCCGTAGATAAACAACATAGTAAAATTTCATTCCAATATTCGAGTGAAAATGCCGTCACCCCGACCTGGCTTGGCAATTATTTCGTGCCAGAGAAAGCAAATAATCTAAACATTAAAAATGTTTACCCAGAAGAAAGAAATGTGTCTAGCTTTGGCGTTTTTTTGGAGTGTTCGCACTTCCTCCATTTTTATTTGCACATATCACGACAACGACAATGATTAAAAGTAGTCCGCCAATTCTCAGGCATAACTACCACCAGATGTTTCAAATTTTTTTACGTTACAATCAGTTGTTACAATAGTTTAACGATGGCCAACAAATGGCTATGATATTTTGAACCGCAACTTTTAGATTATGATGGCATAAATAAAATATGAAAGTTATAAAGGCAAAAACAATGATTTTTATTACTCTCTCCCCCCTTCCCCATCACATTTAAATCTCCAGTAGTTTTGTGTTCGAGGCATTTTTGTAAAAAAAAACTTAAAAGCTTGACATAACAGAAATCGGTTCGTATAAATGTATTACATTACATTACAACATTATTGAACATTTCAAATGACACGATTTTCCTTGGGCGTGGGCTAAATATAGTCTCGTTTTTCAGTCCAGTTATTACAATATATGTCAGCGGTATTGTTAATTCATCTTTTAAATCATGTCGAATGAATATACCAAATATAACGTAGAAATGAAGCACTTTTTAGAAATAAATGCACATTACCTAAACCCTAATTTAATGTTTAGCGTGGGGCTTTAAAATAGAATGTAACACAAAAAAGACGGACAAGTTCTATTAGAACTTTCAGTTATTACAGAAAAACATTACGTTTTCATGTGAACTATCGATCATTTTGAATTACATAAAAATTAATTTCCACATATAAAATTAGAAATTTAATTGTGCTACAAAACCTTCATTCGAGTCAAATTTCAAAATTCTAGATTAAAGAGAACTACGCAAGATTTTGAGGTGGTAGATAGACAGTGAGTTAATCTGTGAGTATGAAAACACTGAAAGCCCATACATTTTAATTACATTAAGTTAGGAACTTGCATTTTCACATGACTATTTTATCTCGAGGCATAAAACCTTAAAAATATTTCGAGTTTCTCAAGAGCATCGAGATATTAATAGAATAATTCCTTATTTTTATCAATGATACTTTGTCCTTTAAAGTTCACCACTTGTTACGTCCATAATTTTGTTTTCTCTGTGGCCAAAGATAAGATAATGGCACTAGAATTACTAGATTTGAATAATAAATTGATTTAGACTGAAATGAATGCGTTACCTTTTTACCTAATGTTATCAATCACATACATCCTTATCAAATAACAGAAAAGGAAGGAAAAGGAAGTTTTGCGGTCATAGAGGAGCACAATATGGAAATTAACTTAAAATTTAAGTTTTAGGAATGCAAGTAATGCAGGATGGCAAAGGATTTATAATGCTGAAGAACCAATTTAAGAATTTAATTTCCAGGAATAAAATTTATCATTGTTAAATGAGTATTTTTTTTCTGAACAACGAAATATATGACTGAATTCTATACTAAAATTGAAAAAGAAATGATCGTTAAGATATTGTAGATATTGACACCACCCTCAGAAAAACAAAAGACACTTGACAGCATTTTTAGCTACTACATAAAATTGAAATTTTATTTACTTGATCTAATTACATGTAAAACATTCCATATTAGTTTATTCCAATTTAAAAGGCACTTTGTAATTTTGCTTATCCTATTTATTAAACAGCGTCCAGCGTAGGGCTTTCCATTATCTCCAATGTTCCAAATCTTTCGAATGCAGTCTACTCACAGAGAAATCGGTGTGCAAATGTATTTTATCGTGAATGTCGGACTGTCTGCCATGTAAAATTGATAATTGTGCAGGAACAATTACTGGTAAAGATGAGTTCATGCATTCTCAGTGCTGAGATAATGAAAAGCTTCGTGTTTTAAAAACGTTTTGATAATGTTGAAAAAAAAACCTTCAAAATTAACAATTTTTATGAAAGGATGGTATTTGTATTATATATAAGCTCAGGCTGCCAAATTCACCCATAAATGCCGAAAGGTTTAAAAAATTTCCTATACAATCAAACTGAACTAAATACCGAAACGAATGAAATCTGCCGTAACCAAAATAGCATCAAGCTAGAATGTTGTCAAATATTGAGGAGATTGGGGGAATAATGTAATTCGTGTAATAGAATGAAACACATCACGCATCAAATATTGTGTTTTTGATTTAAGTAGAGAGGTAGGGCAGTCGGAAGTGGTAAGGCTTAGGTTATATGATGATATAATAATATGAAATAAATGAAAGCTTGAAAATTTACAGGAATTTTAGGATTAATCTTAATTTCTGCACGGAAATTACGAAAGCTTTTCACACTTACCTCATATTGATTAAGTACTGTGCAAGAGCCACGGAATCGGGATTTCCACTAATGGTTATGGTCCTATCCGTGTTTCCACCCTCTCGTTCTTCGCAATTCGATATACGAATCATTGCGCCAGATATTTGCCGAATTTCGGCAATTTTAGTACCTCCTTTTCCGATGATGCATCCAATCAAGTCATTTGGCACAGTCATTTCGTGTTGTTGCTGATTACGGTTTGCATTGTTTGAACGCAACTGGGACCCTGCTAAAGCCGCCAATGCTAAAAGCATATAAGAATCAGTCAACGATAAGAATAGCTGAAGGAGCCAATTGAAAGGGGAAATTCCCGAACTCCTAACAATACTACTTTTATGACTGTGAACGACTCAAAAGAAAACGCACCTGTCGGATTAAGTCCGCCGGTGTTTGCGGGTGCCATTCCGGCTAATCCAAGGGCGGCTAAACTAGCAAGGGGATTTTTTGTTACCTGAAAAGAAATCAACAAATAAGTTAATATTGCCACCCATGTTTAAAAGCAGGACTTATTTCTGACTTTCGGCATGTCTTAATAATGATATAACTCTTATCCCTTCTGGCGGTTAGGTTTAAACATTGGAGTTGGATTCGGAAAACTTGACGAGTCACGAAATATTGGATAAATTATTTTGTAATAAATTTATTCAATTGCATTATTGCATGTATTTTGTGTACTTTTTGGAAAGTAATCATCTTGAGGTGCTGCCCAAACTTTTAGGTCACAACTACGCAAGGATTTGGCAGATCTTAATTTAGTTAGGGTAATGCAAGGAAGGGAGGCGTACCAAGATATCTATTTGAAAAGTTCCATTATTTCCCTTTACGATTTAGGTTTTATTTATGATCGGATTGCCAGAAGAGAAGCCCAAGGCTGGAATAACCGTAGTTTCCCTATAATTAACATTATCTGAAAGAATTGAGTGCAAGTATAAACATCACACATAAATACTCTGTTAGTAAAACGCGCATCATTAAATGGGACTAGTAGCAAAAAAAAAGGGTGCAAAGTGCATTATTAATAGCATAAGGGGGTACAAATTTACATTAAACATTTTTTTCTGAGAAAAGTTTAAAACAATAAAACACTTACACGTTCACAGGGTAATGCTCAACAACTAGGGCAGTGTCTGGGAATACTATATATATTCATACAACTAAACATTGTTAGAACTGGATCTAAATTATACGGCGAAGAGTATATTCGGGGTCAAACAGGAGGACTGTACGGCTTAGTTTTAAAAACTTGAAACCCAAAACAAAATAGGTATAGGAATTGATTAACATGAGTCAAGGGCAGCACCAATCAAAACGATTAACTCACGTCAGGTATGTGTTGTAGATGATGTGGGGGTAATGTTCCCGGAAGTTGAGCCCCTTTTAATAACGGGTCCGATAAACCAGAGATGCCTGCATGAAGACCACCGGCCAACGCTAGTGGAAATACTGTGCAGGTCTATATACATTTATAAAAGAATATTAAAGTCTTTCAAATATCGTAAAAGAATCAATATAAAACAAATTTACCGCCCAAATATAACTTTTGTAAATTTTTTTAATTCAAATTAATGCTTTAACATTTTCGTTGTATTATGTTGATCACATAGCTTCCACTTCAGTATAATTTCTACATTTAAATGTACAAGTTCTGTTCTAGCAAATACGAAATTAAAAAATAGAAAGGAAAAAAAAGCGACAACCAAACATGCGAAACTTTGAACTTTAGAATCTTCTTTGCTTATTTGTTGCAAAAAAAAATCTGATTATTTATATTGTTTCTTTCGATGCAAAACACCACTTAACTTAATCACTTTAAACTTCTAATAAAATTTAAGGATGTAATTTGCAAACGAGATTTCAAAGTATATATGATTTCATACTTTTTACTTAACTTCCACTTTAGAGCCATCATATCGAGATTTGTAAAAGCAGCAATAGATTTTAAACCAGTGATCTTAAAAATACCTTCACGCAGTATATTTTAAGATGAAAATATCACTTTTTCGAATTTACTAAGTTAATAATCTGTATGTATTTCCTGGAATACAAAATAAGCAAAATATTTTTAACATTTATTACTCGGTTAATTTATTTACATAATGTAATATATTGTATTGTTCATTATTTTAGCAACAATTATTTCTTCAAATTTGTATTTTCGAAAGAGTTGCTTAGTATCAATAGATGGCTCCTATATTTTCGAATTATCAATTGAAAATTTATAATTCGGCGACAATATGTTTTTTACAATATTGCGATTGAGAAATGTGATGAGCTACTGCATAATTTCGCTAAATCCCTTCCATAATTTCGATGAATTAAATCGCGCGAGTACAACTTTCACATGGCATTTGGAAAAAAATGACACAATCATATGATTTCGAAATTTTAAAAATTTGAATTTTTCGAACATAGTTTGCTCTGCTATTTGAAACGCAGACTCTGTTGAAGCTATGTCTTAAAACAGGTTTTTTTCAAAACGAAATTTTCTAACCTGATGAACACATGATTAAAATTTGAAGTTCAAAAATCTTTACAGTATATTCTACATACTTAAATCTATCATTTTTTTATTCGAAAAAAATAAAAAATTATAAATTTTTCGAATTATTTTGTTTTCCGCGCTTCCCATTTTCGACATGTTGATGTAACTCTTCCTCAGTAGTTCTTGAGAGCCGTTTATTTACAAATTAAAATTGACTGTTGATACGAGATAACTATAAAACATCCAGAAGAATGTACATCAGTGGCATGTGTGCGTTCTTTTGGAGCTCCGGCATTGAAAATTTAATAATATTAATAAGAAAAAGGATTGAAAGACAACTATTTTTTTATTTATTTTAAATATAATACAATATCATGTTAAATTTTGAAACTACTAAAAATTATTAAAATTCTTCTTCTTCGAGCAATTATAATGTCCCCTATTAAGTAAACAAAATCCAAACTACATATTAGATCTTTCAAACTATCAAAATGTAGGAGGCTTGCGTTCTTCCTCAGTTTTCCAGAATTCTCTTGCTTTTCCTTATGACATCTTTGCCTACCGAAACTAACTTAACTCCCAGCATTTATAGAACGAATTATTTTCCGCGGTTTTTTCTGTTTTTCGTGCCGATGCCTGTGACGACGACTTAAAACCCTCTAACCGCGGCGTACTTCTTGCTGTATACAATCGTTTCGGTGCCAGCCTTCACACTTCCTCTAATTCCTCAAGCTGTAACTTTATCTGCGCCAAAATCACACTAACCGGCAAATTCTTGTATATACTCTGTGTATACATTCGCCCCTCTCAATCTGCAAGTCCTGCAAACTTATCACCGATGCGATCGATTCCATCTTTAATATCCTTGGGCCCAATGATGAAGTCATCGTTCTTGGCGACTTCAATCTCCCCCGTATTGAATGGCTTCAGTATGATGACGATCTCTACTACATCCCTTCTAACACCCTCTCCGATAATGAAACTTTGTTTGTCGACCGTGTCTCCGACTCTGGTCGCTGCCAAATTAGTGGCATAATTAATAATGTTGGCAGACAGCTCTTTTCCTCTAACCCTGTTAATTCGGTTGTCACTCGTAACACTCATCTTCTCTTTACACTCGACCTGTATCATTCCCTACTCTTCCTAACCTTTGCTCTATTACCCTCACATATCCACTCTACTTCTCAGACTTCTTACCACTTCAATTTCCACAAGGGCGACTTTGACAAATTAAATTACCTTCTTTGCCAATCGTCCCTTCATTCCATCACAACTGAATCATCAGCTTTCCGTTGTTGATGTCCTCGACGTTTTTTATACCGAACTTTTCCACTGCCTGGTTCCCTATCAACCTCAACGTATTTCCAACCAATTGAGATTGGATCGAGCTTAATTTTTCATTAAGGTATTATCCATTTCATTTAACTTTGCATGCAACTACTTTTCAAAAAATTAACAATAAACAATAATTTTTAACAAGAAAATCTTTTAGTTTTCTTTTTTTTTCAAAATGTCACTAAAGTATTTTTTTTATAAGGTATGCGTTTTACGTATTTTACGAAATATTTCCGAGATTTTAATTTCATATAATTACAGTGATCTGTAGACGTACCGGGTATGCGTGTTGAAGTAACTTCTACTATATTTTTACTCAAACAACGTGATTGAAATGATAAATGAATGGTGGTGATTGCCTTGGTCCGAACGACAAATTCGGTGTCAGTCAGACGACTGATATTATTAATTACTATTAATGTGTTACTAATGTGTTGAAAAAGCTTACAGTTGAATTTCCAAGTTAGCTTAAAATCTCTATTCTTCGACCCTGTGAACTGTTTTTCTTTATTTATATATAATATTCTCTATTTTGGCCCTAAATTAAAGTTTCTACAGTTTGATCAAAATTCGTAAGATCTCAAATTTAATTTATACCTAACACAAATTCGTAACAAAATTATATAGACCAATTTTTCAAGTTGTAGTTTGTTAGAAGAGCTTTTAGGCTGAACATTAAAATAGCACAGATCATAATAGGCGATAAATTATTCACATTTGTTCTAGTCGGTTTGTTATAATTTACAACAAGGGAATTAACTTTAGTATCAACCTTAATAAAGGAATGCATTGTACGGTGGAAAAAAGGGAAATTACATATGTCATATGCAAAAGTCGTAAAAGGCGAGCAGAAATACTTGAAATATTGAAGTGGTCTAGCAGTGGTACAATGCAATAAATTTAGCTAAGGAAAATTCTATTTTTGCGGAAAAATAGATAATGTCTATCAATAATAAAACATTGGTTATAAAAAGAAAACATTAATGTCTTGATTTGGCTAGCTTTAAGTCCTGATCTCAGGCCTATAGAAAAGTATGGTACGTAGGTGTCAAGCTGTAATCGAAAATTCTGATTGCAATTCGAAATACTATAAGACAATTAAATAATAGATATGAATCACCATAAATACGAATTTCTCATATTATGCACATCATTATTTTATTTTACACTCACCGCAGCGAGATCTCGGAAATTCAAGTAATCAATGCACTTATTTATTATTTTTATCCAACTGCCCATCTTATTATCTTTTCAAAAAGGTACAAAATGTCAAGGTGAAATAGAGGTAGAAAAAATCGGTTCCTTATAAAACCTTGTAACTTAATGTTTTATTGACCTGTAATTACAAGTCGTAAATCGTACAAAATGACCTCAAAAAAATATGGGAAATATTTGTTTACCACACACAAATGATTAGTTTTGATCATTGCTGCTGAAAAGTTATAAAAAAGTTAATAGAATTCATTTCATTGCCGTAATTGTCTTAGCCAGCCATACTTAGGTGTATCCTGATGATTTGTTACTAATACTCCACAGAAATTTTTCTATAAGAGGAAGTTCGTCAGAAAGAATATCAATCATAGTTGAAAAGCCAATCGATAACTATGGGTGTTCTTAAGCTGAAATAATTCAAAAATGGCCGAATTCGCTTTTGAGAAATATGACGATTTAGTTTACATTTACGGTGTAATAGACGGAAACGAAAGAGGCTGTTTAAGGAGTACTGTAACTAAGCGCTTCTCCATTTTCGTAGCTGAGCAGTACCAATTTCTTTCTGATTTTAACATGACTTGAGTAAACTTCGCCTTTCATCGTTTCCCACAAAAAAAAATTCAATAGGTCTGCAGATCTAGGGGACCAAGGAATCGGTTCACCTTGTCCAATCCAGCTCAGGAAATTTGTCATTTAAATTTAACCTGCACAATGTTACCAGTATCCGGAGGTGTTCCATCATGTTGTGTTGTTGAATTATCCAGAGAAATGTCTTCAAGTAATTCTGGCAATGTATTCTCTAAAAAGTCACCATAAATGTGGCTATTAAGTGATTGAGACAAAATGTCCCCAAACATTGACCCTGAATTTATGCTGAAATGATGTTACCCTTATCCTATGTGGGTTAGTATCCGTTTGAAGGTTTTGAGAGTTTGTAACACCAATGGGTAGAATGGTTCCAGGTCGAGATTTCCTGCTATTTGAAGCGACACGATTTCTTAATTATTTCAGCTTAATTGATTGGTTTTTTAACTATGATCGATATTCTTTCTGACTGAATCTCTGAAAGGTACATGAATGTAAAGACTGCTAACACAATCTTATAATGATAATAAAATAAATTCCATTAACCTTTTTATGACTTGTCTGCAACAATATATAAAATTAATTATATACGTACGCTAAACAAACATTTTCCATCTTTTCCATAAAAATTTGTTTGTTTTACGAATTTTCCAATTACAAATAATAAAACAATAAGATACCAATCTTTTTCTAAGGGGCAGGTTTCTCTACCTCAATTTTACCTGGACATGCTGTACATTTTTAGAAACATAATAAAAAAACAAAAATAGTGGTAAGACAACATTGTTGGAAAGGATAATGGGATAGTAGATTTTTATGAATTACCCAATGGTTGAGATTGTATTTCGCTATTGATCTAAAATTGGGTTGAAAGCACTAAGAAAAACTAACCTAACCTAACCCAAGAAAATACATTTTCCACACTCTGGTCAAAAATACCAGTTTTCAAATATCTTATTACAAAATTTGGCTTTGCTTGTACTTCACCTATAGAGTTTTAATAGATCTTCTGAGAAAATCGTGCAATTTTGACAACCAGCCAAGCGACTGTAACATTGGTGTAAGGTACAGGAGTCCCGAAATCCTTTTAGCAAACAACTAACAAAACAAATTCTCTTTTATCCGGACTACCGGCAGCGACGGCGGCGACGACGAACTTTACAGCAGGTGCCGTCGCAGCACCTAGGACTACTACCACCTTCTCTAAGGCGAGGCTACCACGGCACCGATGTCATAGTTATATCGTCGCAGAAATTAGCACAGCCATTTTTACCCTAGGCCATGCTGTCCGTATCCACTACTAACCATTGCTGTGATATCCATTTGCCGTCGTGTTCAGCTGACTACCTATCAAAATTGTGGATACAGCCGCTGTAGCTTTCTTCGTCGTCTTCGATATCCTAGATACCGCATATCATTTATCGGAGGAACTTTGATGAGGGAATAATGTTACAAAATTTATCTTCCCTTACCTACAGAATTTTAATCGAGCCTATATGGAGACTGGCGTTCGGTTCACACAACCGTGACGTCTGTTACAAGAACACAGAGTCAAGTCACACTGATGAGATCAGACTTAGTGAAATGTCGGCCAATTTTTGGGCTCGTCTGCCTTGCAAACATATATACAATACGAGTATTATAATTTCAACAATTGCAATACGAGTATTATAATTTCAACTCAACAATGTGCCTATACGCAAAATGATAATTGCGCTTTATTTCTGAATACGAATTCGTATGCGATTGAACGAAATTCGACTTTTTTCATTTATGAATCCACATCCGAAAATTTCCCAAATCCAAATCCGTTTTTGTGATGCTATTTGGAAATACGAATTTAAATCGCCTTTTAACGTTGGTTTTCGTACTTTTAATCGATCAAATATTTTTAACAGATTGTAACCCAAACCTCTCATTTGGAGGAAGAAGTATCTATTATAAATTTACGGCAAGCGGTAAATGGTATTCCAACTGCTGTATCCGTCGGATGAAGCAGGAGAACAGTCAGACTCTTCACTAGGAAGTTTCGACAGAAACAAAAGGGATGCATTATTGAAGCAGCAATTAGAAACGCAGAGCGAGTATTATAAAGCTGTAATACTTTACACGAGAGCAGCAGATATCCTAGGATAAAAGACGATATAAAAGTTAAAACTTGAATTAATGACGATTAAGGAACTTTAAATAGTACCTTGAAATCCCGATATCGACACATCACATTCGTATCATCTTCATTCCCACTCCATAAATAATACTCAACGGAATCCCTTGTCGAACAATAATTTGCCGTATTTTAAAGGATGGCATTTTTAAAAATTGTTATTCAACCGTCAAACGATTAAAACTTTCAATTCAAAAATACGAATTTAATTACGAATCGGGTACGAGGAACGTATTAAGAAATAAGGTCTCGCAGACCTTCATTACTTTAACCATTTGTTTGCATTTCCCAGATCGACTGACCGTATTAATGCATAAATAAAATTTTCTCTTTCTCCGAATACAGGTTATTTTTCGTTTTTTAGAGACCACTTTAAAATCTTCGACATCTTACTTGCTACGGCCGTAAGGTGTTATTTTTTTGTGTTATGATTTAACGTATAAGAAAATTAAATTAAAATAAAAAATTAAATAATGATATCCAGCAAAATGTTTCTTTAAAAGTGTATGCATACTCATTTTAAATAATATGCAGTATAGCCGAACAATTTTTATAATCATAGACAAAAATACTAAAACGAAATTCCTCACCTCTATGATTTTGACTTATATATATGAGCGTTCATATGCCAAATCTCCTCAAGCAAAAATTGGAGAACACTTGTTATTACACACATTTATTTCATCTCATTTTAAAATAAATATTCAAATAAACTTTGTCAAAGATATATTAATTTTACGTAAAATTATTAAGATAATTAATTTCCAAAACGAGAGATTAAGCACGTATAAGATTATTTATTGTTAGGGTTCAGGAATTTTCAAAAATGAAGATAATCAATTTGACCTATGAACGGCTTATATTAGGTCTACCCGAAAATTCTGTCCGTTTTTGAATTAAAGTTTCCGATTATGGTTCGAAATGGTTCGTTATGGTGAGTAGAGCTTTTCCACATTCTGCGATGTTGTCAAAAAGGATCTTCCTGTATAATGGTGCTAACGATATCGTACTCGATAAGTGATAGTCTCCCAGAGCGGAGCTTGTTATTAAGGGTGAAATCGCTTGCTTCAAATTTTTCGAACCGATAGTCTCCCAGAACGTAGCTTTTTTTTTCGAGCCGTCTCTTGAACATTCCGTCGGAAATTGTATCTTCACCAAATTTCTATACGCTTCTGAGGCATTTCTACCTAGTTGAAATTCAAAAGAAATGCAATGCCGTAAATAAACTTTATCAACAGAGATGTTCGACTAAATTTCGCTTAATATTGAGATGATGAACCTATGGTTTCAGTAAATTTAGAAGTACGCATATTTAGAAACACAATGGTAAAAACATGAAATCGGACAGAACTTTCCGGTAAACTTAATATGTAAATTTTTTTATTTTTTTCCAGACCTAAAACGGCTTAATAGAATTTGGTGAATTAGTTATCTCTATTGTGGTGGATATTTCAAGCTATAATTTAAACCAAGAAATTGAAATTTCTTCAAAACCTTAGGTACTGTAGAGTTAAAGGCTAGATGAGGAAATTCTACTAAGTGCATGTACATATGTAAATGACTTTATAGAACTCCGATATGACGAACGCTATAAGCTAAAATCTCAATCAAAAAAAAATTTAAACATTTCTTACATCCAATAATTTAATTACTATCACAATTATTAAAATTAGTTCTAATGCTTGAGACGAAAATCAATTTATTATAAGTTTATATAATTAATTTGTCTTACAAATGATTGCAGTTTATATGAGGGAAACTATGTGACTAGCGGTCGGTTTTAAAAATAACCACAGTTTGCCCATTTATTATCTTCTTATCTTCAAACTTCGTTTATTTAATAAGATTGGGAAGTAGAAAGCATTATACATATATGTACATATCTACCATTAAATTTATATTAATATTACGTGGTATCAGATTGCATAATTTAGTTAAATAGGTAATACACAGAAAGCAGAAAAGTTACATTTAAGTATTTCCGATTATGTTAAAATCTATTTTGAAGCCGTCCTATTCAAAGTGATTGTGCAATATTGTTTTCTAATTTGAGCAGTAAATTTGCAAAATACGAATATAAGACTCAAAAAAGCAACTGATGGCAAGCTTTATACAATTAGACTATTGAACTGGATATTATAAAAACATGTTTTAATTCTTACCTCTTGAGCTGGTACGGCATAATTTCCTTGTATAGTGTATGCTTGCCCATTTGCAAGTATAACTGGTCCACTTACTTGTGGTTTTGGTCTGTAGGGAATTGTAGCACCTTTTGGAGGCGACTGGAAATAGAAATTGTTTCTTATTGTTAGGAGGTCAGCTATTTGTATTTTTTTAATAAATATTTTATGTCTGATTAATTTTATTTTATTTTATAAAATACTATTTACCTCTAACATAACCAAGCAAATCTGGTAAATACACTGCGTTATTTGCTCGGCTGTGCCACTCAAGGTGACTGCTCTCTCTGTGGAATTTGGCAACATTTCACTGGCAACTTGTATAGAACAGCCTGTTGTGTTACGAATTTCTTTAATCTTTGAGCCACCCTTGCCTTAAAAGTAAACATACATTAGGTTAACAGCTTTTAGATATAGTATGTCATATTATTATATGAGTTACCGATTAGTGATCCGCACTGACTTGCTGGTACTATTAATCTAATTGGTATTTGAGTTTTGCCTCCAGATGAGCCAACATCATTAAACTGTGAACACCACTGGAAGATGTACAGTAATTATGGGATAATCGATTTATAATCATTTTACCTCTTCAAATTTCTTGGTTATAAGGGAAAACGCTGAATATATAGCACTTGTTGTTCCAGACACGGTTACAATACGTTCAGGACATGACCCATCCGAGATGTTGATTTTGGCGCCAGACTGTAAATGTAACAAATTAGGTTACTGAAATTTGTTATGATATTTGGTTGTATAAAGCTTAGAACGCCATTATAGACAACGCTTTACGTTCCAGCAACCGAGCACAAATTGGCTCAACTTTAATGTATTTTTGAAAATATGTAATAGGATTAGAAATTAAAAAAAAAAACTTACCTCTTCTCGAAATCTGTTTACGATTTCGCCCTTTTTTCCAATGATACTTCCGACTTCCTGTTACATAAAAAAAAAACATCATTTAGTAAATACATACAGTTTAAATGTATTGTTTCTGAAGTTAGTTTTAGTTGACATTTTTAAGATTTTTTTAAGATTTAAATCATCGATTTGACTCCAAATACACTGGATAATTGTAAAAAAGAGTGAGAGAAAAAACAAAGCTCGTGTTTCTTCAGAGCTCAAAGTTCTGTTTCTTTTTGATTTCAGTGTATGATCAGAGCGCTCTCCATGAGCTCAGACTAATTTGGCCGAGCATTTGGAGTAAGGAACCGAGCACGGATATTTTAACATTTGGCTGAGTACAAAAGAGTGCCAAATTAGTCAAAATTATCAAAATTATGGACGAGGCTGGTTTCACTGGCTAAAAGCAATAACATTTAGCAGCTGGCTGTAATTTAGTTTGCTCCAACTAATTATGCATACTTTATTTTAGGATTTGAATGATAAACTAATGTTTTGAAATCTGATATGACTGCCATAACAACAAGTTCTCTAAAATGTGCTTCATAAACAAATCTGACCACTCTAAACTGAGTATACTCAACGTGCTCTAGCTCTATTCAAATCAAGAAAATAAAGACGACTAAAAAGGGTTTTAACGTACATGAGAAATTTCATGCACTATTCGAACCGCAGCATTTTGTGTGTTAAAGGATTCTTCAGCATCATCTCCTTGATTTAATGAAAACGACTACAAATGTAACAAACTGTTTACGCAATTTGTCTTGCGAGTGTCTTTAAAAAATTTCATATCCTAACAAATTTTAGGTCGATATCGAAGAAAATATAATAAATAATATATGCAGCTGCAAGGAAAAATAAAAAAAAAAATATATATTTGCAAACAAGCAAACCGACTGACCAAATAAAGGATGTACAATTGGAAGCAGAAGTCACACATAACCATTATTTTGCATTTTTCAAATAAAAAGTTCACGGAGAAAAATGTTTTGATCTTAACTAGATACATCATCAAGCAAGCTCCAAATTTATAGCGTAATTTTAAAAAGTATAAACAAAATATAATTGAAAAATTAAAATATATTGGTTACCGTTTAACTAGCATTTCACAATTTATTACTTTTGGTAATGAGATAAAATTTATCAATGATCTTTTATAATTCTCATTTCTAATAAGAGTCGTTTTCGTACTTATTTTTATTAATTATCAGACGAGCTATTGATCAACTTTTATAATTTTTTAAAACAATTAGTTTTTTCTCGATTTATTTTAACATCACTTTCTGTGAGGACAAATCTGACAATCGATTTTTCGAATACTGCCGGATAATCCAATGCTGCTGAAATTTTGCACACAGTTTAGGTTCTCAAGACAATACAATAAAGTACTACATATTCAGTATTGTGGAAGACAAACACACCATGTTGGAGGATAACCTTTTTCTTCACAACCCCCATGACATGAATCAAATGAAAGGCTATGACGAATAAAATACAATAGGCTACGTGGCGTCATTCTAAATCGAATATGGCTGACGCATCTCAAGATGGCGGATTACGTTTTTCTCCATATCCCCCTTAATATGGGTCAAATAATAGGATTTGACGAGTACAACACGAGTTTGAATTTCAATCTTATCTTCTAAGTAAACTTTCTCACATTAAACCAACCCAAATCAATATAGCGTGAGTACGTACCGAGAGCTAAATGACATCAGCATGGTATAAAAACAACAATTAAAAACAAAAAATTGATTTTTTTCTTCAAGGAACCAATATGTGACTCTAAATTAAATTTAAGTATAAACACGTTCATTTTAAATACATTATTATTATTATTGGAGTGGGCGAGACGTGTACCTCGAGCGCTCAGACATTTTTGTCCATTGCACTCATTGATCCATTGTGTTCGTAGAGTAGAATACCATGGTTATCGTGGGATTCGATCCCACAGCCTCTTGGACGGTAGGCCAGCGCGTTAACAACTGATCTACCGTAGGCCCCCTTTAAATGCATACTCAAATTATTTTCTCTGATATGTTTGATATTTATCAATCAGCACTTGAAAATACTTTATAATATAGTAATGTAATAGTAAAAATGTAATAAGAATATGAAATATTTGTTAATAATAAAAAAAAGTTCAAATCTCAGAAAATTATACCTAGTCCTGCCATACGTTGTGACAAATTGTGTGTTGGAGTAGAGTTCTGCTGGAAAACCAACTTCTCTGCATTGAAGAGGTTATTGGTTAAACCCTTCACAACGCCTACTTTTCGTACACTTTGGTTCCAGTTTTTACCCCTTTTTCACAGAAATGGAGAGGCAACTTGATGAGAGACTCCCCACTAAACCAACACTGAAGCAACGATTAGATTAAAAATTAATCTTTTGAGAAATGCACTGAAGTCTAACATTATGAATTTTTGTAAATGATTTAAAGAACCGATTTAGTGCAAAGGATTCTCTAAAATATATAATTCAGCTTCACCTATTAATACAACCAATAAGCCCTTTTACATCAAGCTCAACTTACTTTCTTCGCATGTAATTTATTGGCAGAGTGCCATTCTATCAATAGCACGGTGCAAAATTAGCCGTTTGAATTATAAAGTACATGTCATTAGATTTTTAATTTAATTATTTTTAGCTCATTTGCATTGCATATTTAAGCATTTAGATTAATACAATCAATTGTTGCCGTCCGTAACACAAATAAAATGTGATCAAACTATAGCCTGCACCTTCAGATCTGTTGATCATTATTTCAGCATTCTTTTACTTTTGCAACCTAATAAATAACTTGGCGCGTTTAACAGTCTGTTTTGAAATTAAACTAAATTCATAAGGACAAAAAATTCATTAAAGTTGACATTGTCTGTAACTTTGGGTTGATTTTATCCGGGTGTCTGTTTTATACATCCATACGTGATATAATCGTCTATAAAAATAAAATTGCTCCATTTAAGTGAAATAAATTCCTAGTTCAAGTAGAGTGTAGCAAAAATAATTATTTTCAGATTCATTTATTACCATAAGACTATTTATACTACTTATAGCCCAGTCAATGAACGCTCAAAAAGGACATTTGCCTATAAGAAACAAATATGAAAATTTTGAAATTAGCATATGTTTATAGAGATCAAGTGCTTGAAGCGCATAATTTGTGTGTGTGCACGTGTGAATGTGTGTGCGCGTATGTGATAAAAAAAATAGACTCGATTTTTGTAGAATTTCAAATTGAAATCGAACACGGTTTTCTCATATAAAAATTGAGACTGAGTTTTTTCTCAGTTTTATGCATTAGGGTCAATATAAAGAATTGGTTGAAGGCACTAAGAAACCCTAATTAAATTCATATGGAAGAATATTCCTACTACTTTGACTAGTGCTTCCAATTTTCAAATATATAGTGCCTGATAAAAGTTCAGCATCTATATTGATTTACAATGTTCTTGCGTTAGCATGAAAAAAATATTTAATATAAGTAAACATTTCATAATAGGATTGAATTTACACATGTAACTAATAAAAAAAATAGAAGTGGGAGTAATTCTTCTTTTATTAACAAAATAAATTAAATATTTCGAAACTACCAAGTAAAATCATAACGATAAAAGTTAAGGAACTTTAAAATTTTAGCGAAATTATGAACTTGATCCTAAATAGAAAACAAAATTTTTGGCAAAAATTAATACTTCGTAGCGTATACCTTTTTAATTACAGCTGCACATCGTGGAGGCAATGAAGAAATTAACTTGTCTAAAATATTTTGCAAATTCTTTTTCCATATAAACAGCGAGCTGAAAGCAAATCTACTTCATTTGTAAATGTCTGATTTTGCCTTATTTTACTATTAACGATTTCCCACAAATTCGCAATAGGATTAAGGTCCAGCGATTGCGCAGGCCATGAAAGTACAGGTTTATTGTTATGTAATCACGATTTTACCACCTTTGCCGTACGCTTCGAATAACTGAAAACTCCATCTTAACGGCAGTTGATCCTCAGCAAATGGTAGCAATGTACTTTTTGGTATATTCTTGTACATAAAACGGTCCATTATTCTTAGAATACGACTTAATGGTTCATAGCCATGCCTCGAAAAACATCCCCGCACAATTACGTTCCCATTACCGTGCTTCACAATTTGTGGATTCTATCGTTGACCCCCTGTGCGTCCCACATACCCCAACAAACCCGCCTGTGTCAATAATATTGAACTTGGACTCGTCACTAAACAAGATCCAATTTAAATGATGATTTGCGAATTCGGGCTGTATTTTTTTTGAGACGTGGTTTCTTGGCTGTATTATTCCCTTTCGGCTAATAGTATTTGGATAGTACGGCAGCTAAGTGTAACTCTTAACTTAGCTGCAATTTGAACAAAATTTGTCCAAGGACGAAGAATAATGTTATCCTCGCTTGACGTTGTTATTCGTGGTCGACCTCTGCCTGGTAATGATGATGTAGATTCATACGGTTTTATACCACAAACTTATGCATATGAAAATTTTCAGAAATATCTTTTTTTTCCTGGGCTTCATTACGATAAAGTTCTACCATTTTAAGTTTTAAATTATCTGAATATATTTTTCGCGGTGTTTATCAGGTGAAGCACACCAAAAATACTAATAAGCTACAACTCAAAAATTTGTCAAAGCTGGCAATACAGGGTGACCTAAGGATATAAGGATCGCTAAGAGATGGATGGCCTTGCCGGCGTTGGAGTGTATGGTGAAACAGAAGATTTATACATATCCAAACTATTTGGCGTCATCACTTCTATTTTTCAAGTTAAAGTCCTTGGCATCATTATATGTGCAAACACAATCCAGGAGAATATTCGTATGAAGAATGCCACTATTTTCTCGGATAGGTGAGCCGAACAGAAAGCTTTAGATTTAGACGTTGTTTCTTCGAAGCTTGTCAGTGAATGCAAAGAATCGTGACAGTGAACGAGGTAACGATTATTTGGGTCCCAGGTCACAGCAATCGCTATGGAAACGAAATCGCTGACATTTTGGCCAAAAGGGTATCAAATGTACCTATGATAGGACCTGAGCCATGTGTGGGGCTGGCATCATCCTTCACCAATCAACTGCTTGAACGGTGGACTGTTCAAGAGCACAATAAAAGGTGGGATGCAAACAATCAAAGAATTTTCTGAAACAAATTAACCATAACGTAAGCAATTGGATCATCGGTTGTAACAGAATCAACGCTAACCTGACAATAAATATCATCACAGGACATTGCAGGTTGAATAAGCATCTACACGTAAAGCGAATAGTCAACTCAACTCTTTTAGAGGAGGAAACTATTTCGCATTTGCTGTGTAATTGTGTTTGCTACGCCACCGCGAGAGCGGACATTTTTGGAACGCGAATCATGACAGGAAACGAACTGCAGAATCATACGTTGCCCAAAATAATGAGTTTTGTCAGACGAACTAAACGCCTGTCGGCTCATGAAGGACAACGGACAATTTTGATCCATTATGAAAATTACCGTGCCTACAAGACCTATTCAGAGAAAAGTTTTTTCTCCCTTCCTTTGACCAAATGCTTACTTTTTAAAACTCTGAGGTATTAATGCATAAATAAAGTTTGACAAACTGAATTTTTTTTATATAGATAGCAGCTGTCGACGCACTTATGATTTATATTCAAATAATGCTGGTTTGTTTTTGTACTGGAATCTTTTTTCCACATATTGGTATTTCATAGCAGTCGTTTCTTAATAGATTGTCAACATTTTTTTCATTTTGAAAAAAAGCAACACCCCTGTATGTTAATTTCGAAATAAATAAATAACAATTTGACCAACATTACCAATTACTCATTGGTCACAAACGAGCACATTGAGAATAATAATAATAATGAACCAAAGACAATACTAAAGTCAATAGTACATTATGCAGTGCTTTGTTCACCAATTTGACAATCAATCTGTCTGAAATTATGGCAGTCCCACAAACATATTTACAATGTCTGTTCAAAAAGTATCGCGAATTTTGAATTCCCGCGGGCTATGTATATTCGATTTTTTTGTGGCGTTATGTTGGTATTCATGTCCCTCACTTATGCTGACAAGCTCGGCTATTTTAAATGTTCAGTTAATTTTTGACAGCTATTTTACTCGGACGTGTTATGGCTCACCTTCGAGTTTTGCCTATTCTAAAAAATGGATCAAAGAATCTGTATCAAATTTTGTTTGCAAAATTAAGTGCGCGGATGCATTTCGAATGTTGACTGTGGCATATGATGAAGCTACCTTGGACCAAAGGAACGTTTATCGAGAGTACAAAATGCAGAGGGCCGAGAAAATGTGAACGACGAAGAGGGTGCCGGACGCCCGGGCACGTCAACAACGAAGAAGTGAAGAAAATAGTATTGGCCAATCGTCGAATCACCGTTAGAGAAGTTGCTGAGAACCTAAGCATATCGATTGGTTCGTGCCATTCGATTCTTACCAATGATTTGGGCATGAAACGGGTCGTCACGAAATTCGTACCAAAATTGCCAAAAACAGCATCTGTCCGCGACGACCTAAATTTGCTCCAGTGCCATAACTTGTGATTCATCACCAGGGACGAGCCACCAGGCGACATGGGTTTATGGTTATGACGTGGAAACCAAAGCTCAATCATTCCAAAGGACGACGCTACGCCACGATTGAGGACATAAAGACGGCATCGAAGGAGGAGCTGAACAAGATCACAAAAAATGATTTTTTGAAGTGCTTTCAGGATTGGAAAAAACGTTGGTGCAAGTGTTTAATATCTGATGGGAATTACTTTGAAGGGGACAAAATAAATATTCATGAATAAATAAATACTTTTTGAAAAAACACAAAATTCATGATACTTTTTGAACAGACTACGTACAGTCTGTTCAACAAGAAAGGAACCACATTTTGTTTTTTTTTTTTTACTTACAGAGGAAACATTTATATCTACTTTTTTTACACCGCTGAATTTCTAGTCTCAAGCGGACAATTAGACAATTGACAGTTGTAATAAGATTCATATTGATTTAGTCGAATAAATTAAATCTGAACATGACAACCGAAGGGGACGAGAGACGTATCTGATCTCGTCATGTTTTAAAAAAGGTTTGATTATATTATTGCTCCTGTTTTATGCGATTTATTTAATTAATTATTTATGCTTTGTACATAAGAAAACCAACAAATCCGATATATCTAAATACAGACCAATTGAGAATTTTAACCAACTAATTCATGTCCAGGAAAAAAAAACAATTATAAATTATACTTTTTACGAAGAGTTGACAAATAAATACGTTTAAAGTAGTTTGCTAATTTAGATTTAAAATGCCATTTGAAGAAAAAATTTTGAAATAAGACTATCAATAATAGATCATTTTCATCCCAAAACGATTCTAGTTAAAAGTACAGAAAATAGTCAATTTTTATGAATTTTTTTTTACATAGTCGAAAAATGTTTAATTTTTATTCATTTATCAAATTTATTATGATTATGTAAAAACAAATAAAAAACTTTACTGCATATGTTAATGAAATATTCGTGACCGGAGTGGGCATTTTCAAAAAACATTCTGACTTGTTGTCTAAATTATTTTTAACAAAAATTATCTGAAGCAAAAGAATAAAAATGAATATCATTAAGTATGGTTATGGTAATATCACGAACCATTTTTAAATAATTACTAAATTCCGCAGAAATTTCGTCAACTATCGCTTTTTCGAATGGGGTTTAAATAAATGAAATAGGCTTTATGTTTTTCATTTAACTGATATCTGCAAAGAATAGTTTCGAGAAAAACCCATTAAAAGTTTCGGTATTCTCTGGACATCAGAGCGCATCAGATTAATTCAATTTTTCAAACCAGACTTTCCTTTAATCTTAATTCCAATCGAGAAAACAATTCAAAAACGAATATCTATATTATATATCCCCACGGCAATTCTTCATTCGCATAAAATATAGGCACAAGATGGAGACCAATAATTTTAAACCTCCAGGCAATTCCATGAGAAATGGTTTTCGTATCTAGAAATTTTACTGATGCATCCGCGTTTGAAATTTTGAATTTAAAAATTTAGGGTGGCGGATTCGTTATGGAGAGCAAATTTGAAATTTAAAGAATTAAAATAAATAAAAATGATATTTCGGAGGGATGTTAAAATTAATTTTTAATTATTTTCACTTGCTGATGATATACGTATTCGTTTATGACAGACTTGAATATAACTTTCATCGCGTTATATCAAAGTAAATCGCATAAAAAAGGGATGAGTATATTTTTTTAATGGCGTTATCAAAATCGCTTAAAAAACAAATACGGGAAAAAAAAAAACTCGTCTAAGAGTTCAGATATAGAGAAAGCAGCTCTATATGTTTCTTACTCATTAGGCAAGAGGCGCTTTCAAAACGCGGTAAATTAAAAAATTGTATTTATTTTGAATCATCCGGCATACTTAAATCAAATTCCCCCCCCCCCCCCCCCCCATTAAAAAATTTTCAGCAAATTGTTCACTTCTAGATATGCAGTTTACATCAATGAACAGTTTTAAACAGCCAAAAGTGGCACTTTTGGGTTTTTATTATAGTCTTCCAATTAAGTTTAGAATAAAAGGATATAAATTACAGATAACTTCGAATTAATTCTGCAGATCACACCCCCTAGGTTTTTTTGATTTTTGTGTCTTTTGTATCGATAAATTAGATATAAAATATAAAGAATTTGGAATAAGTGAAAATCAGAAACACCTCAAACTGGGGTAATTACATGTTTGCATTGTTTTTAAAATACTTAAGATGCAAAACGGATTATTTCATAATTTTCGGTGGAACTACTTTATGTGATTATATCATTAAAATTGATAAATGCTCCAAAAACGCATTTGACAATTCAAAGCTACAGTAGGTTGCTGAATATTGGTTAATAGTGTGAGCAAGATGGAACGAAACGTATATCATTTTTATGTAGGCATTTTGTATAGGGTGAGTAGTTCATTTCTATATGGTACGTCAGTGTCACTAGCTAATTCTCTCCAACTTTCTGTTTTTTCATTCGGACGTACGGAACCCTACCGTAAAAACGGAACCCTTATAAGATTACTAGTGTGTTTGTCTGTATGTCCGTCTGTCATACACAATTTGCTTCTGTGACCCAAACACGGACATGTAACGTAAATAAATGATTTTTGAATATGGGGATCACTTTTAGAGGGCAAATTAGAAAATTAAAAAACATGTTTTGCAAACTGTAGTTTTAAAATTATTTAAGAAAATAGATGAAAATGGACTTATTACGTGATAAATGAATCAATTTAAATAGTAACTGCTTATTAACTAGATAGGGTAAGAAACTCTTCTACTCGCACTTGTCCGTTGGAAGGTGGAAATAACTTGCGTTCGGATTGTTTAATTTTACCCAAAACTTTGTGGAAATACGCAGGAATTTGCGGCAGACAAATTCCCTTTTTCGGAATTTTGAATTTAAATATCTATCCGGCCGACATATTTTTTTTAACATTCTTTAAATTTTTTATGAATTTCCATCAGAAATCCACAAACTTAATTCATGCCAAAATCGTAAAATATTGATGTTTAGGAATTTTCGCTATTCCTTGAAGTTCTAAAAATCGAATACAATACTCTTCTTACAAAAATACCGATCGCCATTAATGGATTCGAACTTCCTATGCATGTATGTATGCATTTACTAAAATTTTTTTAAGCCCAATTATGTCCAATCTGAAGGAAAAAACGCTTTACAAACAAGTCAATTATTCATGAATTTAAATAAACAGAATCAATGAAATTAATTAAAAGGAACGAAAGAACTCTATTATAATTACAATCAATTTAAATGAACAAAAGTTCGGTAATAATGGATGATGGAATAATAAAACAACTACTTGCACTCGGACAGGACCTAACTCATTCGTTAACACATACTAAAAACAGTTGATTTCTAATGCTGTACTGTTGTATATTACACTAAGTCGCACTAGCATTGTAACAAACAAATGTATTTTACATAAAAACTCATTTACTTCTAAAGAGATAAAGTATTATATTATATTTTCTTATTATATAATAATATGTTATATTTTATTAATTAACCCAGATTATTTATTTACTCTTGTATTAGCCAAACATAATATTTAAGAAACAAAATAATATCGGGTTTTCGATGATTATTAAAGCATTTCCCACAAAATTAATATTTGGAAAAACCAAACAATTTTATTATATTATTAATGTGAAAAATAAGTCAAAAGTCAAAATTTAGAGAACTTGATATCTGCATCACACAATTTTCAAATAGAAGTTCCACAATTTTATACAAAATTGGACCTAAAGCTTTAAAGACTAAGCTTCATTCTTTTAAATCTCTAATATATAGTGCAGACCAGAATACATGCCTCTGTTTTATATTGCACTTGACTATTAATCACCATGATAAGTACTAAATTACAGTTAGTTTTCAATTCCTTGGAGTCGAGAACGCCGTACGGAATTTGGATTTACAAAATTTAAAACTTGATCCAGACATAAAAATCAGGGAGAATATTACATCCGGGACCGGTCCGTTCATATAGACAAACTAGGCAACCATTTAAGGCGCCCGAATTTGGAGCGGCATGGCATGGTCGACTGTGATGTAGTAGAGTGCAGCAGCTCTAGAAATACCCATTCCCTCCAGCGGGGGAATCCGCAGCTAGTATTACTCTAATGTAAATTACAAGATGCAAACATTATGTACTCAATGACGTAAGGCATACAACGAAATCTTATCTAATACTTTCGCGAGAAATCTCCTGGAATTAATCTTATTATAATCTTAAAACGATATAATCAAGTTAAAAACGTCTTTATCGTAGTAAAAAAACAAATATATATATTTTTTAAAAATCTGAATGCAATTATGTTTTTATTAATTTTCAAAACATGTTTAAAACATTGGAACGGATTGAGTTTGAGATGTCCCTACCGATTTGTACAAATGTTCAATTTAGGGATTAAGATTTTGAAAAATTACATTTTTTTATCAGAATTTTTTTCATATTCCTACAAAAATGCGTTACAAATTGTGTAAATACTTAAATTAAAGATGTTTCTCAACTTTTTATTCTGTAAGAACCTTTAAAGTTAACGAATTAAAAATAAATATTTTTTCAACCTATCGACGATGACGGGCATTTGTCTTATGATATTCCGAATCAAATAAAGTAAAAGTTTCTTTATTTTGAGCACTCATATAATATTATTTACATAAATTAGGTAGAAACTATCAGTTTTGATTTTTAATGTTAAATATCTCAGGAAATACAAGTGACCGACCAATTTTATTAGCATACCCTTCACTTCAAACTTTGCTTAACATTCGAGAGATGTGTTATGAAAAGGAAAAAGGCAAAACAGACGATTTAACAATTTGCGTGGACTCCTTTGCGGCAGGTACTTGCTACCGACTGCTTCGTAAAAAGCATAACGTATTTTGTTTTGGCTATCAAACTCGTTGTAAATTACTGTCCTGAGCCACGATTTTTTTCTTGTGACCCTATGAAAAGTAATGGCGAAGCCGCGGCGGAAATTCTCGCTCGTGTGTATTCGGCCTTAAGAGATTTAAGCAAAAGCCTTATTCACATCCGGAGGAGGCCATTAACCTTGTACAGTTGTCAGCATTATAATTGCACAAGGGGTAAATCAAACAATTAATTTAAAAAAAATGTTCCCACTTTTACTAAAATTAAGGAAAGAATGTAATGTATATAATTGTGTACCTACTAAATGTTCTATTTAGATCATAATCATTTTTAAATTCTTAAATTCTTTTATTTAACTTACACTACTTGTCGTCAAATCTTGCAATGCAAAATTTTTATACTTAGACTTTACCAAATTCAATGAAATTTGGCGAACATGTATAACTTCGGTGACAGCACAAGTTAGTGGTGTTTCCCGAGCGAATTCAACCCCGCATCCCTTACTTCCACCTACGCATCACTAAAATCATTGTACTTGTCTAACTTTTTCAATTTTAACTCATAAATCATTTATAACAATAAATCAATTTTAACTTATAAATCATTTATAATAACAATAAAAAAAAAAGAATTTTTTTAAAATTTTTTTTTTATATATTACTTGTTTCAATCTACCTATGACATTAAAATCAATCTCATCTAAGCAAACCTATTTTTTGTACCTTTCTTATGGATTGAAGTATAATTTGATTTGAATTTTTGAAAAAGCACTTGATTCATACCTCTCAGATGTTTGGCGGCCAATTATATTGTTTTTAACAGGACTTAGCACCTACACATGATGACAAAAAAATGCAGGAATGTGATTTCATCTCATGTCAAGACAGGCCAGCAACGTTACAGAATTTGAACCTGCTGGATTTTTTTGTATGGAAATATACGAGGTTCCTTCAATAAATAATTCTCCTTAAAATAATACCCGTCAGCTTTTTGGTATGGCCTTGGGCTTTTCCAGCGATGCGGTCTTTATCTCCGCAATCGTGATCTCCGTCCTTTCACAGGATTGGGCTATGGTTTCAACATCATAACCATATACCCATATTTCGTTGCAGGTTGTGACTCTTTTCAGCAAATCTGGAGCGTCGTTGATGTCATTCAACAGCTCCTTATTGATACTCATACGACGGTTCTTTTGGTTAAAATTTAGCAATTTCGGAATAAATTTCGCTGACGCATTTCATGGCCAAAACATCCGAAAAAAATTGCATGGCATGAGCTAACCGATATGCCAGCATCCTCAACAACTTCTCTAATAGTGATTCGATAATTCTTCATAACAATTTTCTTCACTACTTCAAAATTTTCATCAGTTGTTGACCTAATGGTGGTGCCAAGGCGTCATTAACATCATTATAAAGGATTTTAAAGGATTTTTTTTTTGCTCAATGTAGACTCGCCAAATGCCACAGTCAACATTTCAAGTCCGTTGGAGCATTTAATTATTTATTTAAATTTATATTACTTAATATATTTTTTAAAATTTTGTGTTATAGATTTTTTGATCCATTCGATAACAAAATCGTTTTTATGACATTTTTGATCTAAGCTACTTTCAAAATCAACGGCTCAGTTTTATTTGCTATTTGCAGTAGGGTCACCTCTTGTGGTCCATCCTGTATTCATCTCCATCTGCAAGCATCCGTATTTATTTTAATCATCGTCGAGATTTTTTTATTATTTTTCAATAATTTTTAGTCTTTAAAAATGGTAGCGATACCGCTTTGGTGTATGAATAATATCAAAAGTGAAACCTTTTATTTCACTAATACTTGAAGAATATATAAAATAAAATTGAAGCCAATAGAGACAAAACAAAAACAAAGCAACAATCTAAATAAATTTTCCCCCTCCGCCCTCTGCGAACTAGAAATGGCAACGACTAATGAAATGAGTGCAACAATCGATTAATTTGATTTTATTAATCGAGTAATCATGATTTTCCTTTTAATTAATCGAGAAGTAGGAAATGAATACTTTCGATAATTGTTAAATATGCCATAATAAACAAACCCATAAAAAATCATATTAAAATATTGGCGTACCATAGGAGCTAATCCACAGGTATTGAAATTATTTCTTAATTCGATTAATAAAGTTATTGTCAATTGACGCAAGTTGGAAAAAAAGCTCTGATTTGAATAAAATAAAATTTATTAAATTGCTTATGCTTAGTGTAATAATTAGTTTCTCAAGAATTTTTCATACAATTTGCGATTACTTAAAATGTCCGAAGCTCTTGTGATCAGTTTTGCACCAGTTCAATATCTATTTATATTAAACTTTCTTCTTATAATTCTTATAATATATAATTTATCCACAATCTTTTATTATTCTTTAATTCACTAACTCTGTTTGGCATTGATTGGTACATATTGTCAATAACTTCTGAAAGAATTTTACTCCATTCGCCTTGGAAGCGATTCCATAATTCGTTCAGCCCTTTTGACGGTTCTGCCTATGGTGCCAATTTTCTTTTTAAATAAGCCCACAAATTTTCATTGGGATGCTATCTAGATTTGTGCCGGCCACATTAACATAGAAAATGTTTGGTTTCCCATCCATTCCCTCACTATTTTGGATGTATGTCATCACTATGATGTTGGATGGATGTGTAACATCACTATGATGATGAAAAATCAGGCATACCACATTTTCTTATCGCCTAAGGTATGTGAGTTGCTCTACAAAATATTCAGGTAGTTCTCCTTCATCATACATTCAATTTTACCTATGAGACCAACACCAATCCGAATTAAAACATTTTTCTTAATAACAATAAATATACTCTCAGCTAGAATCCATTCGAGGTATATCTAGACAAACTGTTTTCTTGCTAATTTTTTTTTGTTTTAGTTCAAAGAGCAGATTTCTTTTGCGATCTATAGTTCTCAGACCTAATCTGTGAAGAAAAAAACACTGCGCATTCCACATTCAAGCGTCGTTACCGATGACAAAGATTGCGCTTTCGATGTGTTAACACTGCCCGATGGCAGTAGGCAAACATTTTTATAATCGCATTTTCTATTATTTACACTGCCTTCCATTGTCTTTTCGTCCACTTGCAGTTATGCCACTGGTTTTTCTAATTCTTACAACATTTGGGCAATTTCAATCCACTTACCAAAAAAAATAAAATCTTGGATTTTCACGCATGTTACAATATTATCAAGCAAAGCAGTTAGACATATATGTATATACTTACTTAAGGTCTAATTCTGGTCTGGAAAATTTAAAAACTGGATATTTTGCTTTTTTACATATTTTCTAAGTATTTACTTTCAAAAATATGTTGTTAAATTTTTATCCCAAAGTTTACAATAGCTTATGAATTTTGATCATTTAAATAAAAACGGTGCGTTATAATTTGCAGAGGACACCAAAAATTTGAACGCGCTGTCTCGAAACTGAAATTTCTCAACTGATGCAAGTGATTAAAAAACCTATCCAAGTGAAATTTATACACGTTCTTTACGCTTTTATGTATCGCCCCTCCTATTGATTTATTATTTATTATATTAATTAATGCAATTATCGTTCCTCGGTAATTAACGCAATTATCTTTTTTCACAGTAGGGTGCAAAACTGATCAGTTACTTGCGGACAATTTAAGTAAAGGTTAATTGTATGAAGAATTATTGAGAGTACTTTTAATTATTTCAATCAATATATTAACATAAGAAATCAAATGAATTTTATATCAAATCACAGATCTTTAATATGTTCAGCAGTCAACAGCACTTAAAATATAGAAACGAGGAGTCAGTTTTGCATTCACTGTGAAGGTTCGTAAATTAATTACTTATTATAAAACTACATACAGCTGTGTTCTGTACAGCTTCTGTTCTGTGTTCAGCTTTTATAATTTTGGTAATACAATTTATTTTATTTTTTGCACATTACAAAGTATAAGGATTCCCTAAAAACTTCAAGAAAAATAAAGTTATTCTTGAACAATTACAAAAGAATTTAAAAATTACTCATTCAGGTTGTTCAATAAAATAGCATTCTTTTAAAAAGTGGTTATAATTTGAATAAACTTCTAAAAACAAAAATTCAAAAAACTATTTAAATTCTATATTATTTCAATATTTTGTTGGATTACTATGATTTATTATTATTACTGCCTCACATCTGCGCGGTATCGAGTCGATTAATTTTCGATAGCGTTCCACAGGAATATATTTCCATACATCTTATACAGTTTCCCACAATATTTTTCTGTTAAAATAGTCTTACCTTGAATTTTATTACTAAATATGAAAAATTTTATTTTATTATCTAAGCACTAAACACTATTTTAATGAACTCGCAAAATATGATTGGCTGCCGTTTTTGCAGAATTCCCGAGATGTGAAGTAGAAACGCTGGTGCTGCCGCCGCTAATTTTTTCTAGATGGCATGTTATTTATTTTATTTTTATTTTAAATAATTTGGTACTTTAAGAATAAATTGTAAATGTTTAAGAATTTTACAGTACTGCTATTTTATTGAACACAGCTGTAGGTATACAGAACAAACTTTTATTTTTAATGAAACTTTTTTTTATGTTTTTGATAAACAGAAATAAAATTTTTTTCAAATATCATCCTTTTTTCAGCATTTCAAACCAGAAAAAATTGCTACGCTTAGACTTAGCTGCTGATTATGAAAGTTTTAGGTTTGGGGCAGATAAATTACACAAATGATGGTTTTTACACCCAAAATCATCAATATTTACAAGCCGTGAACTGGGCTTTTGCAAGTGTGCGCAAATGGTCCGCAGATCGCAACATTTATTCCAAATTATATGGCGACGGAATAAAAGCTCCTGATCAAAATCAAATGGGATTTTTTTATATTTTAGGGGCATTTCAGTTCTATAAAATTAAAATCACAAGGACCATAGGCCAAAAATATTAATGAATTTCCGATGAAATTGCAGTTGTGTGCAAGTGTTCTCTCGCCGTATATACGAGGTCTGTTCAAAAAGTATTGCGAATTTTGAATTTCCACCGGCTACGTATATTCGATTTTAAATTTTTTTTGTGGCGTTATGTTGGTACTCATGTCTCTCACTTATGCTATTTTGAATGTTCAGTTAATTTTTGACAGCTATTTTGCTTGGAAGTGTTTTGGCTCGTCTTCGATTTTTGCCTATTCCAAAAAATAAATAAAATAGGCAAAATTTAAATTGTTCACAGAAAAAAAAAAACTTCCCCTGGAAGCAACTCGAAATCGACTAAGTGCTTCTCAGAAGGACAACCCAATAAAATTGTCCCAAAATTTTCAAATTTTCAAGGGGAAAGTGTAATAGTGTGGTGTTCTTTTCATTTAAATGGGAAACTAAACTTATGTTTTACTCCGACAGAAACAAACTCAATTGCATATATGGAAATATTGAAAGATATTTTTATTACTTTTTTGGAAGATGTCGATCAGCACTTATTCCACCAGGATAATCTTTGGTTATTCTCGGGAATGATTTCCCATCAAGGACATTTCTGTACCCACGCGTTAAACCCCATAGAAAATCGATTATGATTAGAAAATTTACCAGAATGATTGCCAGTTTCCTAACATCAGCATGCTAAAAAAGGAAATAAAAGTGTTGGTCTCAGATTAATATTCCAAAAACAGACAAATTCAATTCAAGATCGAATTAGATATTTCATTAATAGTGTGGCGCTTTTGAGAATGTATGACATCGCAGTATAAGTCACCGATGTTGAATTGCAAAAGAGATGTATTTCATATTACGTGTATTTATTACAGCATCGATTGCGTATACCATCCATTTCCCAATGGGATAGTAATACAATTTCAAAAAGAAAACTTGCACCACCACATCTTTCGTTATCCAACATAGTCATGAAACGTAATAATCTCATTTTTGAAATGATCGCGATATTATCTAGCTATACTGTACTGAGCTTTCACTTTAAACTTACAGTTTACCTTGCCTGGATATATCAAGATTATTTAAAAGTACATGCACTAAGCAATAAGTGTAAAAGAACAAGAATATAGGGAAATGACAGTTCGAAGTCCTAATTTATTTTTGAAGGTTTTGTATATTGGGAAAAGCACGATTTCATTTTTACTTTTCAGTGATAGCTAAATTCAATTGGTTTAAACACAAAAAGTCAGTGAAAAGCAAATGTGCTAGACAAAACGATTTTCATAAGTAAATTTCTGCAATAAACCAATACAGATTTCCATTCAAATAAAAAATAGTAATAAATAAATAAATAAAAAGCAATTAGCCTTGGCAAGCCATGTATGTCACATATACAAAGTCTTGGGATGTTTTGGAAGTTCCATTCAGCTCCATATCTTCATTATTAACCAAGTTTACGTGCCTTCTTTAGTTATTGATTTGAAAATCCAGTCGATTGATTTTAGTTCTGGCACTTGAAGATCTCCCGTGTTTTTCTTGTATCTACTTATAATAATAGCATGATGAATTATTTAAAATTATAATATCGAATAAATATTTAAATCAAACGTATGCGTGTTCTCTCAACGACCGAGTACTAGTTAACAGTGGACTATGTGCGACTCCCACAAATCGTAGCGCGACATATCCTCTCCCCAACCCTTTCTGATTTAGTTATTTTGTTTTTAATCTGCTTTTCTACAAAACTAAAATTGCCCGAAAATGAACACGAAACTAAATCAAATTTCGAGAATATTTAAAATACTTCAGATGTTTTCATGTGAAACGCAAATTTTGCACTCATGTATATACCTCTAAGTACTCATGTATAGGCCTCTAAAATATTTGTTTTTTAGTACCGGTAGGAAACTCTGATTACGCGAAGTTCAACTCATGTTTGAACTGATTTTTGTTGAATTCTTTTTGAAATGTAAATAATTGTGTACTATTATCCAAATACGTGCCTTACAAATTACTGGTTAAAAAGTTCTTACAAGTGAGAGCCCTCATACCCAGAGCAAATCCTGCCTAGCGTTTGTTCACATTGCCGCGATTGCGCTGCATAACAAGTACACTATATAAAAACACAATAAAAAATGCATAAAACTTATTCATGCGAATTGCTGAGGATTGTGGAAAGCATTGTTTGCAGAGCTAATAAGGCTGACCCTTATGCAACCAATCTCATTCCTTTTGTTTGAAAATTCCCTCTCAAGGAACAGCGAGAGGATAAAATTGTACTGTAGTTTTCTGGCAGAAAACGTCCCCGAATTCACCGCCTTCATTGACGTGAATTATAGATAGGAATGATAAATAGCACATAACTCACAAGGGTTCCAATGTTCTCAACTGTTGCCAGTTGGAGCGGATTCTCTCCATTACGTAAGTACTAGACTTACTGTTCTAAAAATAAAAGTAAACAAAAAAATTAAATGTGTAATACTCACTTTTCCTTGCATGATCAACCTTATTGTAAGCGTCACTGATGAGTCCTCTTTTATTAAACTATTTTTAACGTTATTGTCTTCCATTTTTCCTTTTGTTTTTGAACTTAAAGTCTATTCTTAGTCAATATAAATAATGTAACTTTTAAATGCAAACGTTCCCCTTAATATTTTTGCGGTTGTTAACGAATTTCGAGTTTGTACGATGTAATTAGATTTCCGCTGGTCTTATAGCATTTATTATTCCTGAAAAAGAAGAAAAACAGTTAATTAAAAAGAGTCTTCTCAAGATGTATGACATAAGTTGATAACAATCATTTTGAACCTTAATTAAATTCTACAAGTACAGAAAGTCAGATAGATTAGATTGGCTAAAAAAATTCGACTATATTTTTCAATCTTAGACCATTAAAAAGTTTATTAGTGTTTTGTTTTATTTTGTTGGTATGCGGTATTTTTTTTATTATTTTTACTTTTATCTAATATCTAGTAAAAATGTTCGCTTATGCTTCTCTTACAAAGTTGTTCCCAGAAATGTACCCTATATATCTATTTATAGATGTATAAATATTTCAAAATTCGCTAAGAAGTTCGGGAATTATCTTGTCTCAATGCAGATCCAGGCACGACCATTTTCAAATATGATCGAAATACTGACCCTGTGCATAGCTCATACGTTAAATTTGATAGACTGAAATCTACTAAGAAATCAGAAAGCTATTTTGGCAATAGAAATAGAAAATACTACAAAGGAAGTGCAACCCCTACCGTGTTGACAAATCCAATTCCATTATCAGATATGACCAAGTTATTCAACCCTATTCTTGAAGTCATGTCACTTGTAGAATCGTCTCACTTTTTCTTTCACGTCCAAAGCAAATCGGTACTCTTGTAGTTGTTATTACGACTCGATAAATAAATGGCAATGTTTACACGAAAGTAAGAATTTTGTATTACATTTTACGATAAAAGTTTAAACTTTCTGTGCCAACTGATCATTTTAAAATATTTTTATAAAAAAATCGACTTTAAAAATAGTCACATTTTTCAAATCTAACTGCAAAAGCATCAATATGGGAACAAGATTTAAAAGTGTAAACGATTTCTGAACTACAAATACTCGACTTTCATAAAACCATTATTGAACCAAAAAACTTGAGAATTTGTATATCAAAACGGCCCATGGGCTACAGACCATAAAATAAGGCTATATCGTTTAATATAAAATATCAATTTTTATAAATGAATATTTTTTGTTATTTTTGGACAAACCAATAAAAAATAATAATAATAAGTACAAGTCTACAATTAAAATTATGTTATGTAATTATTCATGTGCTAAATACGAATACTGTTCTTTATAAAATAAGACTCGTGCACGATACTCAACTAAAATTTCATTGCTGACGATATTATTAAAATTTGACAAAACTAATAATGAAAATGGCGAGTAGAGTAAATCTGATGCTTTTAAATATTTAAAAGTTTATATATTTTATTAGGGTTATATAGTAAGAATTGTGTTCTTATACAAGGCGCATCTTTCAAAGATTTTCATATCTCAGGCCATTGCAAATAAATGTTTTTAAAACTTTTTACTTAAAATAAGAATACTAATAATACTGAATTGTCTTTGCTGACAATTTTGATTCAATGTGTAAGTATCGTTAATCAAATTAATATTTCGACATTTCTTGGTCCCTTTTTTGTATCCTGAACCTAAGCGCCTTCACAAAGTATTAAATTATTGGGATAAACTGCGCAAAGTAATCCGCGCCCCAATTAAATGCTGCAACTTTCTTGGAAGTGTATATTTCCTCAAGCACTTGCAGTCGTCTGAAGAGCTTGATATCGAATAGAATAATAAGCGAAAAACATTAGGACATTTTGATATAGTCACATCGCCTGGCTTCGACACCGAGGGTTCTTCACTTGGGAGACTAATTCAGTTATTTTTCCGAGTTATTGCCGAAAGCACTCGCTTTCCTACCTAATCACGAGACCAGAAATAAATCAATAAAGAGCAAGGATATGAAATGGAAGCCGTGCCATGTATTGCCTCCGCGTTAACTTGTCAGTAACTGCAGGGAGTCGGGGTACATGTAAACGGCGAATGAAACCTAGAGCTTGGTAAAGTAAGCGCCTAAAAGCTCCGCGGGCTCCGGGGCCAATGCATCGTCAAGAAATGCATGCATGAATTCTGGGCCAGAGATATCAAACCATAACAAGTTTTTCAAGTATTTGATGCAGCGACGTTGGTGGGTCCGCGGTATCTTTTAATTTCGCCAGCTCAGATAAAAAAAAAAGAACTTTGCACTGGCGATTTGCAGAAATTGCAGTTAATCTCGCTACAATCGCAATGCTTTGGGGGGCTGGAGGATTTCCACTTTAAAATCCAAAAAGGTGCTTCTGGCGGTAAGGCTTTTCTAACCACGGTTCCCCGTCGCCTAGCCCTCCCAGTCAGCAGCGGTCCCAGAAAATTCGGCGCACTTTTCACAAAACAATACCCAAATGTTATAAAGCCTCGTGCAATTTTAACACTCAGTGAGGGCACCTCGATTTTTCACTCGTGCGCTTTTCATGGCGGAGGCAGTCATAAATAAATCGATATAAAGCATAGCGTCGTCACCGGCATGATTTCGTGGCGAACAAGCACCTGGGACGAACCGCACGCTGCTGCGGGTTAAATACTCACACCACCTCAGATCAACTCGGCCAAACAATCCATTTCTTGTCCAGTTAGTAAAGATTTTCAAAATATAATTCACTTTGCGAAAAACCACATTTAATAAACCTTAAAACATCCGGACCAAGTCGCTGTTCATAGCACACACGACACCGCAGGAGAGAAGTATAAAACTAATTTGGGAAAGAAAGTGACACATGAAAGAAGTGAAGCTCGGCAGAAAGAGACGGCTTGACTGCGCAATGGATGACCAGACCAACTGGTGTCGTGTGCGATGCAGTGCGCATATAACGCACCTGCTTTAACCAAACATAGAACTACGGACAGTTTTCGCCAGCTCAAAGCGTCTGTCAGTGCAGTGCATCTTTTTCTCAACCAATTTCCCCTGCGACACCGACGACAGCAATACTCTCTTTACTTTTTTTTGCAAGCGAACGCAACGAACTCGTCATTTCCCTCTCTTCTCTACAATTGGGATTTCTCGCAAAACTAGACCTTCTTTTTCATAATTAGATGAGGTAGAAGGTTGCCAGATGCAATCATTTTCCTGGCAAAAACAATTCGTTCAATTTAATTGCCGATCGTGCAGTTCCAGCAGCAGATCCCGCCGATTTGTCTGTCTGCCTTGTTTGTTTGCTTCCGATTGATGAAACTCAAAATTTCAAAATAATTCGAGCTGATTTCGGGCTAATGAACGTGAACGACCTTTTTTAGTAAACATCTTAAGGTAAACGCACTCGATCTGCCAAATATGCAAATTCAGAGTTTACGGCTATGCTGAGCTCTAAATTTATGGCCCCATTTCGTTTCTAAATTTCGGCTCGTTCCACAGTTAAATGTTGTCGGAAAAGTTTTACTTCACTCATCGCGATCAATTCGATATATAGGCAATTGTGAGTCTAAAATATAAATTTCGATTACGAACGGCGAACAAAATTCGAAAGAAAAAAACATCGAGAACATCGAAATCTAGAAACGTAAAATAGGCCCTATTCTTAATCAAGTTGGAATCAAATCGAAAAGAGCTTGCAAAAGCTCCTTATAAATTGAAATTTTAATGTATACAAGGAAATTTTTTTTATATTATAACACATGAATCGGGAAAACCCGCCGACCTGGCACAAACAGAAACACAAAACATCTGATGCAGAATGTCTTCTCTCTGGTATGGATAGTAACAAAACTCACTAGGAAACGGATGAGTGAGTTATGATCGGTCGAGACGGTTGCATGCAAAATATTAGGCAGAATTAATGTTTCTAATTGCTCTGGCGCACCCAAAGATCATGAATTACTAGATGGGACACTCGTGACGTAGTCCCTTATCTTTTTTCGACCTTAATCCCCTTAGCCCATCGACCTTGCAGATTTTGCTAAAAGTGGATAGTAATAAAGGGCTCACGCGTGAGAGAAAGACAAAAATTTAGGGGGAGGCGGAACGAAAATTGAAATCAGGTTTCACCACCCAGAGCAGCGCACACGTTCGAATACGTTTGGCCCGCCTTTAAAAATGCACAGTGAAAAAATGTAAGCAGCCCGCATCCGTATATATGCTCTGAGTGTGCTACCTGCCTGTTCCCCATTCTGAATTCAGGATTTCCCTATGCTGGAATATTGCCTAGGGACGGCACTAACACCATGCATGCAGAGGCACACAGCGAGCCCAACAGATTGGCCCGCCTTTAAAAATGCGTGATAAAGAAACGCTGCATTTTATTGCCATTTTTTTTTTTATTGTTGTAAGTGCTGTAAATGAGAATTTTTCTCTCTTTTTATCTCTTTCGTTGTTATTGGAATTTAGATAAGGCATAGGAAGCAGTAGTTCTTTGCTACTTTCTCTAATGGAAAAATTTTCCCCAGGCAGTTTTAGAAGTTACATATGGGTTAGAGCTTTAAGTTTGTATAGAGAGTGTCACATCTAGTAATTCATGATCTTTGTTAGATTGACGAAGTTTAGGGAAATAAACAAAGGGTACGACGCCTAAGGAGTATATGAGATAGAGTGTTAGTGTGCGATTGGGGAGAGTACACAGAACACATGATGCTTTTCTTGGCAAGCGAAATAGATTACCATTGGGCATACTAGGGATTTCTAATTCTAAACAACCATTATATTTTTTTTCAGATTCTTCACCCAAAACTAAGTACACAGCGCGGAAATTCTGCCTTTGCTAGCAGCATATTTTTACTTTTTTTCATGAATTTAATGAAAATAACATGAAGCATATCAACAAAATGCGTATTAAAAGTTTTCAGTGTTATTTAAACGTTTCTCTGTCATTTCCATCTTTACTAGCAGCGTGTTTCTAATTTTTTCATGAATTTAAATAAAATAACGTGAAATATATCAATAAAATACGTAATAAAAGTTTGCAGAAGTGATTTAAACGTTTCCCTGATGTTAAATTATGCGTTTAGCTTTATTTTGTTTATCCTTTTTTTATTTCTATTCTATTATATCTATTATATATCATTTTATTTTATTTTAATTGTTTTGCATATTATTATTGCACACATAGGAGCACAACCCCAATGAAATGCAAGAGACAATAGAACGCATGAATTGCGCAAATAAATGAAGAGCACAGAATCAGTGAAGTAGAGAGACGTACGCAAGAATCTTAAACAGATCGCAACGAACGTTTGCGGCAAAAACGGCGTTATAAAACAAAATAAACACACGCAGAGCACAACAACGACAAAGCATATGTATACAGTGCTGCCGGAAATTTTAGGACCATACATATAACCTATATTTTATTCCTATATGTAAACGTATAAAATATATTCTATTCCCTCGCCCATCACTTGTTGATAAGGAGAAAAGGGATGGTGAGAACAAGTGAACATGAAATCTTTGTCTCTCCTGAATTTTTCAAGCTTCAAAGTTGAATATCCTAGGAAATGAATATTATTCAACGTTTCATCAGAATCAGGAGACCCCAATTCAATGTGATCTAATATTCTTAAAAAAGGAAATTTAATTATTAGTGCAAAGTCAGTAGGCATAAAATATTAAAAACTTCAAAAGAGACTACCAGTGAATTCATTTTCATGGGCCTTTTCCATTAGAATTTACTGACTAGTTAAAGTAAATGCTAGATCGAAAATGTCAAACTGAAAAGGAAGGAATAGCTGAATAGAAATGCCTGATAGAAGTTCACGACCTCAAATATTAATTTTGACATGATACATCTTCCACAATCGTTGGATACTCGGCTTTGGTTGATGTCCTTGTTGGCCGGGCTTCGCATACGATTTTCTACGTTTCGGATTATAGTAATGAATATGTCGCCAGTTACAATTCAATGCAAAAACGATTTCTTTTTATGGCGCTCAAGCAGCAGTTCAAACATGCACAATCGTCCATCTGCTTCAAGTCATATGGCAACCAATTTCCTTGCTTTTGACTGAATCCCAATGATTTTAGGCGCTTGGAAATTGCTGGTTGTTCTAGAACCAAAAATTCTGCAAGCTCTTTTTGCGTTTGGCATGAGTCTTCACTAAGTAGAATCTCCAAATCTACATTTTCGAACTTTTTTACTCGGCCAGGACGTTTCTTGCCTTCCGTGTCAAAATAGGCACTTTTAGAGCGTCGAAACCAAAATAGTTTTAATTGATGAAAATATTCACCATACATTTCTGATACCGATCTATGATTTTCAGCAACACTTTTTTTCCAATTAAAGAACAAACCCAAAGTTTCCCGCAAATGATGGGGTTTTGGCACGTATGTTGACATGTTTGTAGCTCGAAAAAATTATTTTGTTTACACTTTGGCAAAATAACGCATAATAAAATGTCACAGTATGATAAGATACGATACAGTACAGTTCATCTCATTTTCAAGTTATAGACTCAATAACAAAACACGTTTCCAAATTCATAATAATAACCACTTGTTAACTCGTTTTCGGTATAAACCTAACGACTCTCCGCTATATGAAACAACAAGAATATGCATCTACAAAATTCAGACCTTGCAGAAAAAATAATAGCAGATTTACAAAATCCATGCTTCAACATGTAGTCGAAGACTTCATAATTAAGTAGTAATATGTATCTATACATCTATACATATAAATAAAATTGAAGAGTCTGTCTCTTTGTCCGGAATAATCTTGGAAATAGTTGAACCAATTCCGGTGAAACTTTACAGAAATGAAGACGTTGTCAGGAATAATATAGACTACTTTTTTTAATTGTTTATTTTATATTGTATTTTTTAAAACGATGCAATGCAATGGTCATTTCTGCAAATGTAGTTTACATCGTTAAACAGCAGTTTTCAAAAGTCAAAACGGCTAATTAGGGCACTTTTGGGGTTTTGCTATAATACTAAAATTTCTGCTCAAAGATTAAATAATTGTGTGAAATTTAGGTGGGGCACAAACAAATTAGCACTATAGAAAAATCATTAAATTCGCTTAATAATACGATTTAATTATACAAGTCGACAAGGTTAACCTTGCAACATGTGGTCCTACGAAATGAGGAATGAGATTATTCCAGAGAACAATCATTAGAAGACAATCGTAAGAGAATAGCGACTGAATGAAGATTAAGTCAGAAGAACTAATAAACTAACATTCAAAATACGCGGATATGGTCGAATGAAGATTCAGCACGAATCATCATCGTTTGTAACGTGTATCACTCCGGATTATGTATAATGCTTCATCCGTAACTGCATTCCAGCGTAATCAGAAGAAAAGCTCCGACAACTTAATTCGTAGGGATGAAGATGGAAATCTTGGAAAGCTGATTTCTTGTTAAACTGTCATTGAGAATTATCATTTACAGGTGTTATTAAATCTGAATATGAATCTGAGCTGTTATTGAGGTCTAAAAACTGAAAACTGAAAACATAAGAAAAGGGGAGGAATTGCAATTTACTCTTGCCCTTAAAAGGACTAAATTTGTTAATAAACTCTCTAATTCTGGCGTTTGCATTTTCAGTTGTCTAAATCAACAAACGAATGAAATTCGTCGTGTATCATGCTGAGAAACGAATGAAGATCCGAGTGAATGAAAATTCATCGAATTAACATCCAGACTGTGTCGTGTATCAAAGATATTATTATTATTATTATTTTTGGAGTGGGCGAGACGTGTAGCCTCGAGCGCTCAGACATTTTGTCCATTGCACTCATTGACCTATTGTGTTCGTAGAGTAGAATACCATGGTTATCGTGGGATTCGAACCCACAGCCTCTAGGACGGTAGGCCAGCGCGTTAACAACTGATCTACCGTAGGCCCCTCAAAGATATAGTAGAGATATAATATGGCGGTCGGACAAACATAATAGCGGGTGCATTTACGATCGCCAAATAAGTCATTCTGCCTCGTCAGAAGAGGTCCCATGAATATGTAAAGCTATGATGTGAAAAGAGAAGTCCAAAGGCATTTGTTGTTCTGCAGGAAAAATCGGGATCGACTTCCGCAGGCACCTGAATCACTTTAATCCTTCTTATGTGGGGGACATGTTCAATACCAGCATTTTCTTAATAATATTCGACATTATAATTCAGCTTTTCAGCTGACATCTGGGGCGAAAGAAGTTAATGAAGAGAATTTTAAGCCAACTTTTAAGGTATAAAGACAAGTGTATCATTTAATTCGTTCTTTACTTCCAATATAAAACACGCGGAATGGTTTCTAAAATATATTTTATAAGTTACTACATACATATATGTATATAAGATTATATTATTTTCCAACTTCGAACGCTTCATTACTAGAAAGCTTACAATCAATGCTTGAATTCGTAATTTCAAAGCAACCGTTCCCACACACACACACTTAAATGAAAATGATTATAAAAGAAATAAATATAAAATATTTATTAATGCTGATTATCGTCCTAAAACGAGCACAGAGGTCGCCACAATGAACCAACAACAAATAAAGTTTCTGTGATACTGGTAGACCAATAATGTGATAAACGACACATAGTGCTCCATTGAAGAAACAAAAGTTTACAATACATCGCAGAGACGCACAAATCAAATTATGCTTACAGTATCTCCTTATGTACACATATGTCTATCAAGTCGATTCGAATACAGACTAACCGAATTTTAATAAAAAACTTTCCTAACTACAATTCTATTGTTACCGGTTAATGATTAGATAGATATTCATATATCTAATATCATATCAAAAATATGATACTGTGTCCTTCTACGTAAAATAAACTACGTATGTATATGCCAAATTTTATGTAGATCGGTTAAATAGCTGATGCGTTAAGCTGGAATAAAAAGAAAACAACTTGTACATCAATAATATTATAATATGTATATTCAGGTTTCTGTTTTTTAATTTGATGTGACATAAACCGTTACATTATGGGAAGACATCCTTCATTTGAAATTGAGGTTTGCTGTATTGAATCCACTATCTTGCATTTTAATAGTATATTCTTGGAATTTCATACAAATCGGTAAATTTGTGGTTGCTGTCTATTAAATACGTTTTGTAAATTTTTAATATGATGTGACTGTAAGCACATATATCAGTGTATAAGAATGCTGTTTTAGGTGTCAGTCCACCAATTTCAATAGACATCATTGGACATTATTGGAAATTATTATATTTGGATTAATATTAAATACTAAAGGTAATGTGAATTGGTAATGACCTTAGTTATTTGAAAAAGCTATAAATCTTCTAGAAGTCTTATCTAGAAGTATTTGGTGCAAACTAGAAGTCTTATCTAGAAGTATGTATTTGGTGCAAACTAGGCATGAGGTCTAGGCTACAGAAATACTTTGCTCTTTGTATTTCTTTTATACGCGGCAGAGCGAATTTATCTGTTAATACTTTCTTGTTAAGGTTCCAAAAAACTACCACCAAACGCCATTTCTTATTCTTTGTCCACGATTGGAAATGAGTGATCGAGTGTTATTAGGTCATAGAAGTGAAGTTTTGTGAAGGTAGATCCGATGGATCCATTATTTGTCACTCCTTGTATTAGGAAAGTATTTTTGGGATTCACTAATTGATCATTACTAATTTTTTATCCGCTTTTTTTTCGAGCTTTTTCCGCATTTGGTTGAGAGGGCCTTGCTATTCCGCAGATTCGAGGTACATCATTTCTGGCATTATTATTACATCTGTGCATTTCCATCACAATTATTACTTTTACTTGTATGATTTTTACATTATTTTGTGTGTTTCCGTTATTATTTTGATGCTACTATACCTTCTATATGTATTGATGTGGTGTTTTGATTCTGGTTATTTTGAAGTTAATTCGTACAACAACTTCTTCGACTCGATGAATACTTTGATTTCATCGTAATTGCCGCCATATGTCTTCAACAATGACATCGCTGTTTTTATATCAAATGCCATATTTTCTTATTTTTGGGTCTTTATTAGTGTAAAAATAATTTCTACTTGTTCTATTATTTCCTTGTACACCGATCTGACTTTTAAAACCGTGTCTGCATCTCCAGGTGTACTTACGTAAGTTTTGGCTTCCTCAACAAAGTAGTTCCTTAATTTTTATTTTTATTAAATTTTCGTTTTATTAAAGTTTTTTGTTGTTTGTCTGATTAATGTTGTTTGTCTGATATTTCTTAAATATTCCATTCGTGCCCAGCTTTACTCCAAGAGTATTAGTCATACAACTGCGGGAGCTTGTTTTTGTACTATGCTCTTATCCGCACACCATAAAAAAATGTCTTCGAATCGCGTGTTAATATTTATTCCTTCTACCCATTGTGTAGAATACCATGGTTATCCGTGGGATTCGAACCCACAGCCTCTAGAATGGTAGGTCAGCGCGTTAACAACTGATCTACCGTAGTCTATTTTAAATTAGTTTTGTTCTAAATTATAACTTCATTACGTTACAATCTAGCTGCATTATTCTATAACATATTTATTGTATTTCTTTCTTTCTTTTTGGTTTATATAGCTTACTCTTTTCCCTATTTAGAATGACCTGGTATTTAAATTTTTCTTTCTTGGATGTTGCTATTTTTAATAACTATTTAATTTTATTCACTTCTAGTTTTAGTTTTTGTCACAGTCCTCGATTTGGTTTTGGCATCTTCTTTTGTTATGTTTGCCTCCTTCTATATTCCTCGATTGTAAGTTTTTTAGGTCTCGGCTTATATGTTGAGTCTTCGAATGATCTTCACATTGGTCTCGGCACATGTAACGCAATGATGGCGTTGGCGGGGCATAGCGCTAAGCCACTAGTGTTCCTTTCCAGTATCCTCAGGTCTTCCAACTTCCTAAAAATCCTCTCGAACGCTTTGTTAATTTCGTTCATTGCTTATTTTAGGTGCCGTCCGAAGATTGTAAGTTTGATGTTCGGTAGATGATGGATGATAATGGGAAACAGCCACTTAGGCGAGTATACTCCGCATGAGCAGCTCAAAAGCTTTAACTCCAGAACGACTCCATAATGAACAGATATGGTCAACGAATCTGTGTGCGGATGTGTTCTTTAGTGAACTTCTTACAGTATGCATTTACTCCTATACAAATTCTACTTACACGTACACTAATCAATAATCAATAATTATTACCCTACACAAAACCTTAGTCATTCCTTAGTCAATTCATTAATAATTTCGCAACAGTTGATTTTGGCGGCTCGAGCATGGAAATCAAAAGCAACTCGACCCGCCTTGCGACTTTGCTGCCGAGATGGTTTGTACTCTGTTACCAAGGCTGTGATCATGATCTTGGAATCTAAATTTGGCACATCAGACTATTTTATTTGAATGCATTAAAAGGAAATTTAAAACAAGTGTGGAAAATTGCCTTTATGAAACAGTCTTTACTTCCACCATGATAATAACCGAAAATATACGGCTTGCCCACAACTATAGCATTTTCCAATTTTACCATAACAATTTTTCAAACTGATACATTTAGTAAAAATGTCTTTTAGGATACTTATTAAAGTGCTTCAAAGTAATTTATAAAAAATAGATGTCAAGCAGAGAGTAAAAATGAATTGCTTTTCTATACACAGAGTGTATAGTTCAGCAGAAGAAACTATATACCAATCGATTCTTACGTGTGTCCTGAGTAAACTTATGTTGTTGAGTCGCCTTGAATAAATAATAATTAAAAAAATAGAATGTTTTGTATCCGCATGCTTCTTGCTCAGGCGCTGTGTCCACAAAACAACTAAATTAACCTCTGCTAACTCATCATTTACTATAAACAGTATGTTGCAAAAGAAACTGAACTTTTTAGATAACTTTTAAACATTGTTTTTACTCAAAACAGATTCCATTAGAATCAATCAACCAGTGCATGCATTGACTTTTTTAAGTCAGTTATAGGAATATGTTTGAGCACCTGTGTCACGGTTGCTTGAATGGCTGGATAATCATTGTAAAAACTTCCTTTCATTGCAATTTTTGGTTTTGGGAGCAGAAAATAGTCACACGGTGATAGACTAGGTAAATACGGAAGATGGTCGAGAATACAAATTTATTTTTTCATCAAAAATTCCTAAAATTTTGGTTCTGTGAGCAATTTCTTGGATTTTGTTTAAAGGATTTGGAACAAAAAGCACACTATAGGGTCTGTACTCGTATTTAATTCGTTTGCCAACATTCTAACAAAAAAATTTCCTTCAATTCTAATGATCTCACGCAATTTTACCACTAATTCAGCACGATTACTAACTTCTAGATGACCAGATTTTGGATCGTTATTTAAATCTTTACGACAATTTTTAAACTTGTGTTGTAGACGTACATACAATCATCACCATAATCTTTGTTCAACATTTCATAAGTATCAGCAAATTTTTTACCGAGTTTAAAGCAAAATTTAATATTTGCTCTTTGTTTCACTGTATTTTTATGACACAAGCACAAATAATACCGTCATTCAAATATTTGTATTTTTGTAATCTGTCAACTGATTCGCATGAACGTTCTATAGATGGCGCTACAGGTTCTACGATTTAAATTAAAAGTTCGGTTTCTTTTGCGAGATATTGTGTATGTGATGGCTTTGAAAATTGGGTGTACCTTAACTCTTTTGGCTCTAATAATATTCCAAATTACTTTTGAATTAGTTTAGGCTGCCATAAGTTTAAAAAGCAAAACTTTTTAAACAAATTATATATAGGAAAGTGGTAAAAGGATATGCATTCCAAATTTTTGCAGCGGAACCTGGAACCAGCCGGGATGGTAACTAGGCTGATTGAGGCGGAGGACAGCCTGGAGAGGGAGTTCTTCTAGATAAGACAAACTATCTGGGGATTGTTGGCTGCCCTAAATAAGCCGCACAACATCTACAAAGTGGTAAAGGACGGCTTACCGGCTCTGGTGGCTCCACACCCTCACTTACGAGACAGAGGATGGCCCGGAAACGAAGGTCCTCCAAGTGGGGGCGGCCTAGAGCTCCATACAAGATCCCGACATACGGAACTACAATGATGACGGGATTCTTCGTATGGAGATGCCGGAAGTCTTTGCCGACGATATCGCAGTGGCTCAAATGCGGTTCAACCAGGTGATGCGCGGAGTCGGCCTATGGTTGCACGACCACGAGTTGGAGTTGGCACTGTCCAAGACCGAGATCATCCTCTGACGCGCATTCTCCACTTGAAGGAGATGTGGTTGGGTCGTGGTGGCTTCGCATCACGAGTTTCTTCCGTGCGGTCTTAGAACCGGCGGTGTTGGTGGTCGCGGGGGTTATTCCCATTGACCTCTTAGCCAGTGAGCGACAATCTGCCCACCAAAAGAAATCTATTCTAGGGCGCAGACGCAGTGGGTACTGCGGGCCAGACCATTGGCGTCCTGGGCGGAGAGGCGGTACCGGTAACCAGTCCGGGTTGTTCCCCAGCTGTTTTACCTGTCAGCATGGTGAGGTACATTACTACCTTACACAGATGCTTACGGGGCCCGGATACTTACGGGGCCCGGGTGCTTCCGGGCCTTCCTCTATCGTATGAGTAAGGAACAGAACGCGTATTGTGTATACCGCGACACCCCATCGGACTCCGCTCTTCATACATTCTTTGAATGTGTTCTTTGGAGGTCGGAGAAAAACAAATCGGAGAGGGTGACTGGCAGTATAATCCCCGACAATGCAGTCAAAGAAAGGCGAAAGGATTGTCCTTTTCGTAAAAGGTTATTTATTTATTATTTTATTTTACACTTTTTTAGAATTTAATTCTCAAATTGCTTTCTTATTTTTGTGCACTCGGGAACTAATGACCCATATGGCCATTCTGTGTCATTTTTATTTTAACCATAGTTTTCATATAGGAATCCAACCCACAACCTCGGAGTGGCTTACTTAGTACATCACCAAGATCCAATTTCTAAAACAGCCTGTGTGTGTGTGTTTCCTATTAGATAAAGCAGCAAAGAACTACTTCTCCCCATGCCTTACTTAAATTCCAATAAAAACGAAAGAGATAAAAATATGCAGTGGTTTCAATTTCCGTTCCGCCTCCTCCTAAATTTTTGTCTTTCTCTCACACTTGAGCCCTTTATTACTATTTACTTTTAGTAAAATCTGCAAGGCCACCGGGCTAACGGGACCAAAGTCGAAAAAAGATAAGGAAAAACGTCACGAGTGTCACTTCTTGTATTACATGATCTTTGGTACATCACTGCCAAACCGCTTAGCCGAGGGAGCTCAGGGAATGCTTGCTGTTTGGATTTTTGCCGCAAAGGAGGGGGAGGGGAACTTTACCCTGTTGTTTCACAAACGGTTCTGGGCTGGATTTCCTGGGCGGGCAGCGGGATTTTAACCGGTAGGCCCGCGTGGACTGAGGAATTCGGCGCACGAGTGGCTCTGCCACCTAGGTGCGTAAGTATATTTCCCCGCTCCCAAAAAGTATTAGTCCTCATCTAAATTAATGTGTTAGTCATCTTAAGTATTTAATTTAGACCAAAATTGCCCTTTACACCATTTAATTCAGACGAATATCTTAGAAAATGTTACAGAATTAAAATAACTCGTGCAACAAAATAATATCTAAAAGACGACAACGGCTTTTCCAGTTTATAGAAAAAAGTTAAGCTCATGGATTCTTTTGATATGTTTTAAATTTGGTGGTACCTTTATATAATAACTTCAGATTTCAACTATTATTTGAGCATCATTATAAGCTCTTAGATCAATACGTTATTTTTTATGATTTAAAAAAAATTTCAAGCATGACCTTTTGTATTTTTTCACCATATTTTTCTCGAAAACGTGTTATGATGGAGCGAATTCGTAATCTACAGAAAATATCCTATAAAAATGGTTTGACAATTTTTTGGAGGAAAAGTTGACCAGTGTAATTAGGGCTAAGTATCAGTATGAAGCCGGGGCGGATCGCTAGTTGATGCTGATGCTGATGCTCAGTATACTCGTAAGTTTCTTCCTACCACAGTTCTGGTCGAGGACCAGCAAATTCTGCAGAAAGGCTAAGGACCTTGGTATTGAGATGATGAAGTTATTAGTCAATTCGTCAGTGACCTCGTTTCCTCTACGCCAGAGTGCTCTACTGTGACGCAGTTAGAGGCAACCAGGCGCTGAGTATGATCGAAGCCAAGTATCATCTAAAGATAAGATGTGACACTATATATATAAGCCCAAAGCTCTAACTCATACGCAATTTCTAAAACAGCCTGGGGAAAATTTTCCCATTAGATAAAATATTGTAGTACAAAGAATTATTGCTTCTCACACCTTATCTAAATTCCAATAAGAATGAAAGAAACTAGAATACGCAGCCAAATTTTATCATATACAGCACTTACAGTATAGAGAATAATGTGCAGCGCTTGCCATGCAGCCATGCCTTTTTAAAGGCGCGATGAAGTCTCTGCCGCGCTCTGAATCGAGAATGTGGAGGCAGGCAGCATACACAAAGCATTTATACGGATGCGGGCTCTTTACATTTTTTCACTGCTCGATAAAGCCTTCGAACGTGTGCATTGCTCTGGCAGACGAAATGTGCTTTCAATTTTCGTTTCGTCTCCTTCTAAATTTTTGTCTTTCTCTCACAAGTGAGCCTTTTATTACTCTCTACTTTAGCAAAATCTGCAAGGCCGATGGGCTAACGAGACCAAGGTCGAAGAAAGATAAGGAAAAACGTCACGAGTGTATTCTTGTAATTAGATGATCTTTGCTCAAAGCGTGAGGGTGACTTTTTTAGCGGAAACTGAAGAGAGTCAAAACATTCCTTAACACGTTTTAATTAAAAACGTTAGAAAGTGTTTTGAAGGTAGCACCTTTAAGTCTGTTTTTTTAAAATTAAGGAGAGCAAATGTTTCGAGGATATGGATTTCAGGCTGGAAATGCTGAGCTAGTTGCTCATTTCGACTGAGACCTTCATATTGGTCCTTTATACACCACCTCCAGTACCATGTTTTGTTTTTTTAGCCATAGGTGTACCAATTAAGGCTTTTGGATACTGGGAACACGATTGGAACTCTCATCATTCCAGTCCGCGCGTTCAAGGATGAAAATCCTAAATATTCTGCCGAACCACAGTTTTTTGGTTATGTAGTCCGATGTTTGATACATTCTTATGTTTAAGATGAGCGTTAGGATGCTATGGTATCCTTGCCTTGTCACCCATTGGAATATGTTATATAGCCTGATTGTGAGATCGTCTGAGTAGCCTATTGCTTCATACCAAGCTCACATAGCCTATTTGGGAGACCATTCATTATCAGGGACCAGTGCAATGCCAATATGACCGCACTGAGGGCATCCCTTTACAGAATTTATGTTTACAGTGGTATTACCCAGCGTTCTTAGCATAGGATCTACCCATGCAACTATGGAATCCCCTGATCTCAAGAGTCCTAGATATAGATCCGTAGCCAGTCTTTTCGAAAACACCTTCAATGTCCAGAAAGGCTCACAAAGCTATCTCTCTAGACTGTAGGGCTTCCTATAGTTTCCCAACGAGACTGTGTTAGCCAGCCTGTGTCGATTTACCTTTAGAGTAGACAAACTGAGTTCTGAGTTCTCTTGTAATAATAATAATAATTTATTCTAATGAAAATGGCGACGGAGTTTTGCATTAATTTCAATTAAGAAAACACAGCCGAAATTGTGAAGCTCATATTTTCTGGTATTCTTCGGAAAGGAGAATACCAGGAAATACGGAAATACAGATAAAATATTTGTTATTTATATATCGAAAACTATGAGGTTTTCTTTACTCTCATACATCATAATGCCAAATAACGCAGTTTTTGTTTTTTTTACTTCAAAGTAATTGGGTCTGAAAATCTTTGTAATAGAGAATTCCTTATTTTTTTAACCTCCGGAATAATAAAACTAAAAATGATGTACGATTACAAGTTTCTTATAAATATATTCGTACTTTACATTTTTACTGAGGTAAATAAGTAAAGAACTTTAACCGCGTAAAATAAATGTTCTTAATCCAATGAGACCCGATTTTCTGCATTGGTTTGTGCACTACAAAGATTACTTAGAGAAGTTGAGAAAAGAGAATAATTACAAAAAGGGTTTATTCCGCATTCAAACACCTCACCTACTACAATTGTAAGATATTGAATTGTAAATAGTGAAGGATAATTCTCAAATTATAATTATTTCACACTCTTTAAGGATTCGGAATTTTATAATGTTTATCTTCATAACTTATGTAATTTCACTTTTTCACCATATTTCACTCTTTAAAAGTATTTAAGAAGCCCTTTCGAACTAGGTATATAATATGTACATGAAGCATATTTGTACAGTTGTATATTTCATTATTTACAATATATGAATAAAGAAAGCTATCCGTAACCAACATGTCAACTCTTTATACAACTTATATGGTAAACTTTTAGGTAGATGATTAAGAAGTTTAAAGTTCTTCACTGTAACGTAAACCACATGTACTATATTGTGTTATGTGCACTTGCATGGATTTATCAATACTAATTTGAAATGAATTGCGTTACTTGTAGAGCATACAGCTACATATTTAATTGACTATAAAGACCTTTATAAAACTCTGAAGACATTCAAGGACCGTTTATTTAAATTATCAAATTGAAGGTCATTAAGTGAACTTACAACGGGTTTTTCGTTTATTCATTTTTCATTGTCCTTTTTTATTTAACTTTCTCTCACACCTTATGCTATAACCTTTAACCTAAACCCTTTTTAAAAGGAAACCCCCTATATTAGAGGATACCTCGCTATAAATGGGTTTTCTTTTGAAATGACGAAAGAGTGGAAAAATTAATTAGAAAATCGTACAGGATTCACCTACTAACTCCCTTCCAATTATGCATGGAGTAAAATCAGATAACTCAGACATGAAATTAATTAAGGAATGAACGTACATAAGTGTGGGAGGAGGAAGTAAGTTTTTTCTAAGTCGTACTCATAACAGCGACAAGAATGGAACATGGAACAATCGAATATGAACATGCACTTGCCAGTGTGCCTCTGGCATCCAAAATGGAGAAATATTGATCGATTTTAATTAACAAAACTGAATGGTGCACAACTCAAGTTTACAGCTGAAGCGGCAATTTTCACACAATATAACCTCTTACAGAGAGGGCTGTATGTCATTAATAGCATTCAGTGGTTTTCAAAAGTATGTAGGTAGCCCGTACCGAAAGGCAAAATATAGGGCATCCCAATAGACTGGGAGAAGAGCTGAAATTTTCATTTTTAAATGAGTTTTGCGTCAGTTTTCCAATCAACGCTCTTGCTTTATTTCGCAAATGTGATAGATGAGAAATACTATCCATTTCCATTTCCTACCTAGAAACAAATCTGCGGAACTGATGGCCATTTACTTTTGATAATATTCAAAAATATATCCCGGTATAAAGCCAAAATTAATGAGTTTAATTATTTTGCTAAAAACGAAATAAAATGAACAGACTGAGTATTATTAAGCAAAGTACTCACAGTAAAAGCGGTTGCTGAAATTATTCAATGGGAATAGCTAAAATGATGTGTGTGCACATCAATGAACAATCAAAGCCAGAGGATGGAACGGACAAACGTATACATTGCTTACACCAACTGTAATAAGCGTGTGATGTGACTTCCATTTACACCGGGAGTTTTTAATATAAGAAAAATGTCTTTTATGCACGTATTTACACTTAGGGAAAGAGGCAGTATATAGTACGAGTACTCGTATAGAGTCGAAACACGTTCTTAATTGGTAGAATTTTCAGTTTTCTTAACCCATTCGCTACTCAGAGGAAAATCTACCACCACAACCCAGAACAATAAATTTAATATGGCATTATTTTACATTAATTTTTGTATGATGTGTTTATAACATTTTAAATAAATTAAATAAGCAATTTATAAATTAACACGCATATAAAACGCTGAGCAGGCAAGAGAGCGCAGCGAAAGCGTTAATATAATACAGGGTCCCTTTACGATGTACTACATGCATTTTTTGGGTCTAGTGGCATGAGTACTTTGGAATTTATCGCAATTTATACCCTTGCGCTACTTTTATAATATTAGAAGTTGTCCTTCATTCATTAACTATTTCAGGAGGTGCCATAATAACATCGTTTAGGAAGTAAACCCTATACAAGAATTCCCCTACAAAATTTTCACAGAAGCACTCAGAACAGTAAATCGCAGTATGTAGTGTTTCTTACAAAATTTCACATGAAAAGCTATACTGCAGTAGAGCGAACGAACATTTAATAGCATTGTATTCGATGCACTAACATACTTGGCAGCTCTGGTAGATATTTCCTATGTATATAATGCAAGGTGTGCCTCGGTAATTCTTACTGAAGTGCAAAGCGCAGCTCCTTAATGTGTCGCGAAACGTTGTGATTTTATTTTTTAAATATAGCGTTTTTTCTTTACGTTTATACGCCTTTCATTCGTGTCATTTTAAATTTTTCGTTTTTTTTTTTTTTTTATAAGAGGAGCTGTGCTTCTCACCTTTATACTTTTCTGCTTTCGTAAAAGCGACAATAGAGCTATGTAGCACCATTTCTCATGAAAGCAGGAGAGTTTTTCTTTAAAAATTTCTCCCTTTATGAGTATGTTACGCTATAAATATATTTGCCTATGTAGGTATATCCCAGGTCTTTCTAAAGTGGTGGTTATTCGTAAACTATTCCGAAAAAGTTTAAAACATCCTCTAAAGCTGCTTTCCTAATTCAAATTATTATACTCAACTAATAACGTTATCTCAGTATTTTATTTTTATTAATTATAAAAGTACTAACTGAGTAACCCGATTTCACTTGGTGTAATATGTATTTAGGTAAAAACTTCTCAAGTGCTCAAATTTGATATTTCAAATACGTGGACGTGATATAGAACCACATCTAAAAGGATTTTTGCGTCTTCTTAAATAAATAAGGGATTTTCACATTTTCTTTTTTCATTTCATTATCGTTTCATTAGGGGAGAATATCCGCCATTTTGAATTTGAAACTTTTAATAGTATTTAAATATGTGAAGAATTCCTGCACTCAGTAATAATTGCCAATGACATTGTTCTAGAGTTAGGAAGGGGATTATTGTACAATGCGAATTCATAACTATTATAACATCTCAAAATACATGTTATAATCTTGTCTAAAAAAGTTATAAGACAAAACGAAAATTTAAAGATTAAAACGGGAAATGTACCAGATATTGCTTGGGTAAAAATATAATAAGAACAATACCTGTGAATATTCCAGAAAATGATTTTTATATCTGTCTGTTAAATAATAACTTTTTACATTACTACCCTGAAAATTCGTTGGCTGCATTTATAAACAAATTATCTCGCCAGTGCAAGCTAAATGAAAGGTTGGTATGTTAGGGTTACAGAAATAACAATTCCCAAATATGAAATCGATGGAAATAAGTGTGAAGAGATGGAAACGGAATAACGACTTTGTCGACCAAAAGGAAATTCCACAAATGCATGAAGATCACATGGTCGAAACAAATGAAAAAGATTGAGTAAAGATTTCAGAACGTAGCACAGGCTCTGAAGAGTTGAAATAATTTAGGTAAAACATTAAAAAAGGGCAAAAAATTCGTTCAATTTAAATAAATCGAAATGTTAGACTTGAGTGGTCAAAAGAAGAACTTTCGCAGGCAAACTATATAGAAGTCAGGTAAACTTTTTCGCATTTTTGCTAACATTCTACCTAGTCGTGCCATAAATTCTGTTACAACTTTAAAGAAACATAAAATGTAAACCATAAAATATAATATGTTTATTCCAACGAAATTTATTTTAATAAGATATTGTTAATTAATTAATAAAAGCTTTACTCGAATGACCTCCTTTAGCTTTTATACAAGCTTTTAAACGTTGTGGCCACTGGTCTATAGCGGTACGCACGGTATTCAACATTTCATTTGCTGCTTTCACCAACGATTTTTTCAGACTGTCCAAATTGCGGTGGGGAGCTCTACAGGCCTTGTTCTCTAACTCTGTCCATAATGCATAATCCAGCGGATTTAAATCTGGGCTCCCGGATGGCCAATCTTCTTGTGCAATAAAATCAGGAATGTTGTTGCGAAGCACTCCTGTGTGCTTTTTGCTTTGCGAGCAGGAGCAGAGTCTTGCTGGAAGACCCAATGTTGTCCACCGAAGAGAGTTTGCGATAAAGGTTTCACAACACCTTAAAGCATGTTGGTTTGATAAACCGCCGCACCGGTTTTGACACCTTTTTCGCAAAAATGGAGTATTGTGACACCTTTATGGGATACATCACCAAACCATTACAGAAGCTGGATGATGGCCTCTTTGCACCCTGGGAACCATTTTTTTAGCTTCTTCTGATGATGTTGCATAAACCTTATCATTTTGTTTATTAAAAACTTGCTTCACAGTAAAAATTTTTTCGTCAGTAAAGAGGATGTTCCCATGACTATTGGTTGCGTGCCAAAGCAAGCGACTCTTGCATCTTTCCAATCTTATTTCCTTTAACCGTGGAGTCAACATGTGGGCTGTTGACCGATGATAAGCCTTCATATGAAGATCATCTCGAATGAGTCTACTCATCGATCTTGTGGAGATTTCCAACTCCCTCGACAAAATTTTTTGTTTGCGCAGAGGATTTCTACGGATGCGCTCTCGGACAGTTTTGATGGCACTGACTGTTCTAACGACACGTGGACGACCGGTCCTTGCTCTATCATCTATGCCTAAGGTTTCATTAAATCGTTCTATGGCACGATAAATGAATCTTTTTGTTATTTTTAGCGGTTTCAACAAATTCAAAATTTCAGAAGCATTTTTTCCACACTTATGGAGTGCTATTACAGCAATACGATTTTATTTTACTCCCCACTCCATGATTACGAGTCAAAGACTGTCATCAAACTGATCGCAATATTACGCCGTACAGTTCATTTGTTACAAAGTGCAACATAACCGTACAATTCCAGGCTAATTTCTGAGAAAGCGCGCATTAGAAATTGTGTGACAGAATTTATGGCAAGATTAGGTATGTTATAATCTTGTCTAAAAAAGTTATAAGACAAAACGAAAATTTAAAGATTAAAACGGGAAATGTACCAGATATTGCTTGGGTAAAAATATAATAAGAAAAATACCTGTGAATATTCCAGAAAATGATTTTTATATCTGTCTGTTAAATAATAACTTTTTACATTACTACCCTGAAAATTCGTTGGCTGCATTTATAAACAAATTATCTCGCCAGTGCAAGCTAAATGAAAGGTTGGTATGTTAGGGTTACAGAAATAACAATTCCCAAATATTAAATCGATGGAAATAAGTGCGAAGAGATGGAAACGGAATAACGACTTTGTCGATCAAAAGGAAATTCCACAAGTGCATGAAGATCACACGGTCGAAACAAATGAAAAAGATTGAGTAAAGACTTCAGAACGTAGCACAGGCTCTGAATTCAGAACGTAGCACAGGCTCTGAAGGGTTGAAATAATTTAAGTAAAACATTAAAAAAGGGCAAAAAATTCGTTCAATTTAAATAAATGGAAATGTTAGACTTGAGTGGTCAAAAGAAGAACTTTCGCAGGCAAACTATATAGAAGTCAGGCAAACTTTTTCGCATTTTCCCTAACATTCTATAGTGCCGCTACATCCTCCTGGTACACAATGTATTTAGACGATGTTACGCAACCCATATGAAACCGAATAGATGATGACTTTTTAAACGAAGTTATTCCAGAAATTAGTTACACATAAGATTAAGATGAATATAAATACTGTCAAATATCAATTTTCATGACAATACGGTGAATTTTGCAATTTTTTGCCGCTATTTTGAAACCCTATGTAAAGTATTATACTCATAAAAAGTAACATATATGTTGGGTATAGGGATTTAAAATCAAGGGCCTCTGATTATTAATTTCATTTAAATTAGTTGAATTCAGAAAAATTGTGGCCATTTTGAATTCCAATTGTGGTCATTTTGAATTCCCAAATTTTTACAGTAGATTCGAAAGTAATGTCCCCAATTTGCATAAAAATTCTTTGAATTTAAAAAAACCAATTTCCAAAGTTTTGATACCATATTTGAAATTAGTGGCTTCAGGATACCCTTAGTAGGAATTTTCACTTAAATTCGTTGAATTTCGAAAGATTTTGATCGCCATAATGGGCCCGCCATTTTAAATATATCTACATTTTGGAAGCAGAAAGCAGCATCACCAAAAGGCCTTAAATACCAATCTCCCTTGATTGAAGATCGATATTTACAACTGTTGGCCGAAATGTTGGATTCGCGATTTTGAAGCTCGCGAACAAATAGTAATCTACATATGTGTATGTTAAGTTGGAATATTTAGTACGTCCAGTGTGAAAATGAAGATTATCGCACCAATATAGCAGGGGGAGGGGGCAACTAAACCGAATTTAAGAAGCATCCTATAACTCTCCAATCGTTGACTTGATCCCTACCAACTAAAAAATACCCTTTATATGTACAATCAAGTGAGTGGTTTAGATATGCGAATAAAACAGAATGCTTTAGAAAGTTTCGGAATTTTCGACTAATTTTCGTAACTTCAATATTACAGACCTGGTAGATTACCACCAATAAGATTAAAGTCGCGTTGAAGCTGCTTGGCTAATCCTGACTTTAAAACTGTTGAAAACATACGCGGAGTCTATGCTGAAAAGATTTATTGGTTTGCTGTTAACAAGGATAGAGTTATTGATTATTAATAAATGCTAATAAAGTTCTAGAATCCGGTTGTGGCTGGGTTCTTCCGAAAGCCAATTCCAATACATATTATTATAAAATCGACCTTGCGTGTCATTCACACTTGGTCTTTGAACAAAGCAGATATAGGCATTGGTGTTGGATCTGCACGCCTGCGGATCTAGGGATTCCTCCTTTTGATTCCGACCTTTCTAACTACCTTTTAATGGTCACTCTGTTATCCGAACATAGCGAATCCTCCTACCATGACTATCTCAGTTCTATGCAATCGCTACTTATCTCTGATCCTAAACGCTTTTACCAATTCATCAACATCAAAAGGATAATCTTTTTGCTCATTACTTCAGTCAATCTTTCAGTGAGCATTCTTCCGGGTCTGATGATAACTTTTTCTATTTCATGCATTTATGTCCTCAGACCTCCTTTCCTCCATAAATATTGGCCTCCCAATTGTTGCTATCTCCATCAATGCACTTGCTAATGACAGAATTCCCGCTATCGTCCTGAAATAGTGCGCAGAACATTTGATCGGACCGCTTACCTTTCCGCTTATCTTTTTTGACTTTCAATCGATCGAGGAATCTTCCCCCCTAATTCACATCTCATTCTGCCCATACATAAAAAGGGCTTCAAGAGTGATATAATCAACTATCGACCCATAGCCAAACTGTTTTGTCTACCCAAACTCTTCGAAAATATCGTTTACGATTGCATGTTATTTCATTGTAAATTCATATGTGATCCCTCCAAACATGGATTCCTTAAAGACAGATCTACTACCACCAATCTCACTTACTTCGCCTTCAGAACGTTGTGCGTTTTGAGAAACGGTGACGAGGTCAACGTCTTCGCCACAAACTTTAGCAAAACGATATAATTTATCATCAAATAATTCTAATAAAACTTAGCTTGGCTTTAATCAGCACTTTCTTTCTTGGATGCTGTCTTATCTCGATCAACGTTAATATAAAGTCCTCCTCTGTTTGGCTACTTCCAATTCTTTCGTAGCAAATTCTGGGTAGCTACTTAGGTCCACTGATTTTTATTTTGGCTATTAATGATGTTGTGTGTACAATTTAAAACTCGGATCTTTCCTTCTATGCCGACGATATGACAATTTTCAAACACATATCCTCCACTCGACTCTTAAAGGACGATCTTGACAGTTTCACCATCTAGTGCGTAGCAAATTTTGTCGAACTTAGTGTCTCCAAATGCCTATCCATTATTAACTCCTGTAGACAGCCTTCTTCCTCTCCCAGAGCTTATCTACTGTATGATGAACATATCCCATGTGTTTCCTCTTTTCGTGACCGGGGTGTTATTTGTGAGAGTGAACTTAATTTCCATTACCTACATCAACAGAATTGAAGCAATCTAGCTTAGGTTTCTTCGTTTTGCCTTATGTGAATCTTCCCTCTCCTGAAAATCGCCGCTGATCGATTTGCAGCTTTTATGAAAGCGATGACTTTGCGCTGATATTACTCGTACCTTCATCCACCCGTGCGATCTGGCTATATTGATTTTGGCTCGATTAAAGCTCGACGAGCATTTGAAATATAAGCCTGTTCATTAGAGATACTAAGTGGTTCTCCGGTTAGATTTAGGGCCGCCTCGTGTATACCATACAATGGGCCTAAGCTTAGGCCACCTAAGTGTGCTCTATAGACAGCCTCCATAACCTAACCTAACCTACCAAGGTTTTATCATCGTTTTTGTTGTATTATTATTGTTATTGTTTTATTGTTAAATTAATAATCTGTTAGGGCAAATGACCATGAGATCAACTATCTTTTACGCCGGCAAAGGCTGAGTGATACTGTTATCACAAGAGTTACTCTAATGCAAGATGGGATTCCTTTGAGTATTGTCAACAAAATCGCTGGTTATGCTGGAGTTGTTCTGCCCCCTGCTGCAGTTGCATTTCGCATAAGAAACTCCAAATTAAAGGCTAGTCCGATTGTGATCAAATTTCTATCCGTTAACGACCAGAAGTTTTTCTGAGCAAACATCTTCATACTGGACTGATTGATCAAGCTACAGAAGATCTCTTCCGCTTTCGCCTCCAATGGTGTTGTGGGTGTCTACGAAAGTCTAACTGCGAACAATAGCCGTATTTTCCGAGAGTTGTTGTACTCAGTCATGACCCGTGATGGGCTTGTTTTGTATGTGTCGAAACTGGGAGCAAGTGGACACTGAAAACTTTCTGCAACATGCTTAACGATTATCATGCAATACTATGGGAGCGAATGCTTGCATATCAATTTATCTCAACGGTGGTGTCGCTGTGAGTTCTGGAGTCTAAATCGCCCTACACATCTAATATTGTTGTTATCATTTAAGTATTTATAGTCTATCTAGATCTATGTTTCTCTTAGTTTTTGTGTTCTTAATTCTTTCTTTCTTTCTTTCTAACTTTTAGTGATCGTTAGGTAATATTTTGGCAATCATGAATATCAATTACTAATGTCTTAGCATCATCTCTTGCTTCACATCTCTTCCTGAGTGTACTTGGATCTTAATCCTTATACCATAGTTGACCCTCGATAGCAATAGCTTGAGCAACTTGGACTGAATCGGAGTGCTGCTAAAAATCTTGTGCAGACACAAGAATAGCCTTAATGTTTGCCATTTGAATGCTCGTAACCTTAAGAATAACATTAATGACCTCAGATTGATGTTGATAAACACTAACATCGTATTATGCGTCAGTGAGTGCCGGCTGAATAACAACATATCTTCTACTCATGTTGGTCTTTCTGGTTTTTCTCTATTTCGTTGTGATCGTACCGATTGTGTTGGTGGCGACGCTGTAATATAAGGAAATTCTTAAAACCAAAACTGATAAACCTGATAAATTTCGTTAGCGTTGAGGTTTACAATGACGTTGGCTTCAAATGCATCATGTTTATTGCCCACCTAATTATTTCTCCCAAAATGTTAGCCGTGAATTAGAAAATTGCTTGATTACATTGAGGTGCGGGGACTTTAACGTAAACCTGTTACATACTGGACGTAGTAGCTCTTTTTTCCACTCAATCCTACAGTGATCTAATCTACATGTCGTTAATTCTGCACCAACTAACTATAATGTGATCGCACCTTCCCTACTGGATTTAATTTTAACTTACTTGGAATCTTCTAGTTTATAACCAAATTACTCCATCTAGTATACTTGAAAATGACATACTGTTTGTTTGCTATAATTTCGAATCTACCAACTGCTCCAATTATGTAAACCATATAGCTTTCCGGGATTACGATTCTATCGATAATAACTCTCTACTTGATAGGTGCAATAGCCTTCCTTGGCATGGCATATACAATGCAACAGACACTAATGATAAACTTAATATATTTTATACATATATGAATATGCTTCATGATGCTTCATCCCTCTCCGCACAAAGATCTTCAGACCTGGTATAACTCAAAAATCAGGTTTCTAAATAACGAGTGGGAGTTTCTGTTTCATAAGTTCAAGAACTCCAGAACGCCCGCATCTCATGAATCTTATAAAAAAGAGCTAGTGACAACACTGCCAAAATAAACTCAGTTAAGCGAAAATACTTTGGTCGAACACTCAGGAAACAGTGGCGGACATCAAAAAGAGTCCTCCCCTTGTGACCTTGAGCCTGACACCCTAAATAAGCAATTTACCTCATTTGAGGGTGTTGCTATTTGCACAACACATTTTTTCAACCACATCTTCCTTCCCCATAGTATGGAATCACGCTTTAATCATTCCTATCCCTATTCCGGCCCTACTTCATCAGATTTTCGGCTCATAAACTTGCTATGCTATCTTTCGAAGGTCTTCGAGAACTAGTAAATGCTCAATTGCTTAGCTACTTAAACCATCACAACTACTTAACTAATTGGTAGTTCGTCGACATCATTCGTGCGAGACAGCGTTGTTAAGGGTATTCACTGACTTAAGATTTGCTTTGAATAAAAAGGAAACTTCATACTAAGTTCTCCTCGACTTCTCCAAATGTTTTTATAGTCTTAACCAGGAGATCCTTTTTAAAAAATTAAAAATAATTTTAATATGTCGTCATCTGCACTTAAGCTTATTATAGCAAAATATAGGTTAAGGTCAGTGATGCATTGTCTGCAGCGACCTCAATGTGAAATCCTTCAGGGCTGAATTTTGGACCTTCTGCTTTTAGGCAATGATCTGCGCCCAGTGGTGCGGTTCTCTCAGATATGTACATCCTTACTTCCTTCTACTTCTTACTACCTTCTCTCCCGCAATGAGTCTGAAACCGTCCCCCCTGATTTCTGTCAATGTAAGAACTCGTGGGTTTGGCTTAATAGCAGAATGTCGTGTTGTGATCAAGTTACTTTCGCTCTTTCTAAGATCTATGGCACTCTAAAAAGGCTCTGGATAATCGCATCATTTCTTCCGACAACCACCTGTATTACTCTGATGAACGCGCTAGCTCTTCCGTTCTTTATGTATGACCTGGCGGTATTCCTTTGCCTTGATTGAATGAATATTTAATGACTGTGGTCGCTTTGGGTATGTTTTGCGTCGTGCTGATCATAGTTATGTCAACGTATGCCTCTTCCCTAGTTGGCTGTATTCTTAAAACTTATGTGGATGTCTCTTCTATTATGCAAATAGCCCGAAGTACTTTAAATCCTTTTTCTCTCTCCTTAAATTCCAGCGTCACTGTAACAATCTCTTGCATCGATTTGAGTCCTTGATGTGCAAGTGTTCATTCTTTCTGTTCAGGTTGTTCAGCAGTGGAATTCACTGCCTTTTGAAATTCAAAAATTCTCCGATCTGGGTCCGTTCAAGAGGGTTTTTTTTGGAGTTCCATCTCAACCTAATCATACAACTTTATTTACAGCTTTGGATGATCATGATACGTTATTTTATTTCAACACCTGCTTTTAGTTAGTAATATTCGTTTTAGTTCCTAATATTATTATTTTTCATATTTTTTTGCTATTATATATACATATTAATTTATCAATTTGAGAGTTTCACACTTGTAAGCGTTATAAATACTAAAAAATTACTTAAAATAATAAAGAATTATCTCAACAAATTGTGGGGAATGGGGAAATTTTAGAGATTGGGGACAAATCTCACTTAAGGAGAGTTTAAGTATAGAGAGCTCTGCCTGTTTCGTTCTCATTAGGCAAGAAAGGCGCTTTCAAAGGAATGTATCCTGCGCACTTAAATAAAATTCCCCTAAACATAACATAAAATCTTAAATAATATGGCAATGGAAAATTTTTAGAATAACATTGTTTTCATTGAAAAATTCCAGCGAACCTCCAAAATGTTCACTTCTAGAAATGTGGTTTACATCATTAAACGACAGTTTTGAAAAATCCAAAGTGGTAATCAGGGAACTTTTGGGTTTTTGCTATAGCCTTCAACTAAGTTTTGTTATAATAAAAGGAAATAATTGTAAATAAATTCGAATTAATTCGCCACATTACGATTCTTAGGCTTTTTTTTAATTTTTGTGTCATTGGGTCGATAAATCATATACAAAATAAAAATAATTTTCTATAAGGAACACTAAAACACAATCATCTTACATATAAAAATCAATTACCGTGCGTTAGTGTCGCAAAAACTCGAGAATACCTCGACCGATTTGGATGACTATTTTTTTTTTTTGTTCCTCTCAATACTAGAGTGGTTTAGGAAATTCAGGAAAAACCAGAAAACCGAAATTTGCGTTTTGTTTAGGAATTTTGAATGGGAATTCACTTAACACCATTTACATATATAGCCACTTGAATTATAGATTACGACCTCTCATTTGACAGCTTTGCCGTGCAGTTGTGCTCATACATTTAAGCGAAACTTTATGGAATATAATAAATTTAAAATTGTTGTTTTTCCGTAAAAAAGGTAGTGGATTTTGAGAATAATCATTTTGATCAGCGATTCTATTATAAATCATTAACTAAGAATGTTTAGAAGTATAATTGATGAATGAGACTAAAGAAGCTATATTCAATGAAATAATCTTCACGTTTGTTACGTAAACTAAATAATTGGCATCCCAAGCAACGCCGGGGGCGGGCAAACTACTCATTTAATAATAAAAGTCCTTACGAAAACTTAAGAAATTATGTGAAAAACAGAGATACTTCAAAGTGCGTTTGTATTCCTTTTAGAATTAAGATGCAAAACGGATTATTTAATAATTTTTGGTGCAATGACTTCGTGTACTTATATCATGAAAAGATGAAAAAACCTATGAGCCTATTTCAATTTTTAATGGTATGCACACCACTATTTTACTTTTATCTTTTGATGTACTCAACACTGCGACATCTAACTGCCAAAAAAATACTATTCTAATGTCCTTTCCAAAAGTACCAACAATGTTGACTCTGCACTACCCACTGCAAGTACACTCACTTCCGAAATTGGAAAAAATGTTTTTCACTTTCCTAAAATTCGCATTTTCACCTAATTTTCTCCATAATTCACTTAATTAATACACCTTTTTATTATTTTTGCTCGTCTTATTACCTTTCTGGAAAGGTACAATATATATATATATTGAGGTACGAAAATCTATTCCTTAGAAAACCTTGACTGGTATTTTACTGTTTTGTTGCCCTGTAATTGCAAAAGTCGTAAAATGAACAAAATGTCTTCAAAAATTATCGGAAATGTTTGTTTACATAGACGGATAATAAGTTTTATTTATTGTTGCAGCAAAATCATAAAATGTTTAATGGAATTTATTTTATTACCGTAATTAGCTTGTCTTAGCCAGCCATACTGTGTATCCTGATGCTCCGTTACTAATACGTGATCGAAATTTTGCTATAAAGGAGGGTCAGTTAGCAAGAACATCGATCACAGTTAAAAAACCAAGCGATAACTACGGGTGTTTTAAACTAAAAAGATTTTTTAAAAAAAAGATCGAATACCAATGGAGATTTCCAAATCGACGGGTACCGTAAGGAAGAGTATTTTTGCGGTCTTTCCAGAGGTTAAAAGAAACTACAAGTGTAACTGCACATAGAACAAATCCGCGATTAGGAACATCGCAAAGATTTTGCCGACATCGAACAGCAAATAATCAACATCAAATTCTGTGGACGGAAGAATCGTAACTCACTAAAGTTGATATCATAAACTTTTGCAATCTTCATACTGGTCAGATATTCACCTACATACGACAACGGCAATGCTTGGGCTGGTGTCATCGGCAATCACTCTATAGGACTATTCATTGCACGGCAATTGCAATAGCCAAATTTATGCGGAGTTTTTGGAGAGTACACTGCCACAACTACTTCAGGATATTGCTCTGGATAATACAAGGTCAATGTTTTACCAACACCATGGAGCACCAGCGCACCAGCAGAAACATTTCCTGAACGCTGGATTGGACGAGATGGACCGATTGGCCTACAAAATCTCCAGACTTTACTCCATTTGACTTTTTGTTATGGAGAACAAGAAAGGATGAAGTATACCCAAATTATGTTAACACCAGAGAGCAATTAATTTGCAGAATTTGGATTGCAGCCACGAAAATATGGGAGAGGTAAGCTACACTACACCTTAAACAGGGAGTTAGAAAGAGGTTATTGGTATGCGTCGCAGGTGGTGGAGGAAATTTTGAGCAATTTTTGAACATAAACTTAAATCGGTTTTTAATTAAACAAAAAATATTTTGGTGCTAATTTTAGTTTAATTTCTTTAAAATTAAATTTTTTTAATATACATACCACCAATAACTTTCCACATATCTATATTTCCGTGGAAACGCGAATTTTAGGAAAATTAAAATATTTTTCTACTTTCGGAACATATTTGGAAACATATACATATATCATGGATTGATTAAAAGACTAATAAACTTTGTTTGGGATTTTTTTTTAAATATGTAAGATTCATATAGAAAACAATCGTATTATTATTATGTTTTATTTTAAGCCAATCTGTTCATTGCTTTTCGGGTAATCTTGCACGTTACTTCAGAAAAAGAAGGTGAAAGAGCCAGAGTGTCGTAAACTTATAGCTTGAATTTCTGTCGTAAACTTATAGCTTAAAGATCTGAACGAATTTTCTTTCTGAATTCTGAACAACCTCTCCGAAATTGGATGATCTTTAGACCTATGTGGTTTTACCATGCTTTTAAATATTCGTGAGGACTTTTGTCTTTGCCTGAACGATTAAAAGCGAATTTTTTGTCTTTCGTATGTATTTATGTAACTGGGTTAAGTTGTTAATAAAGCCATTTTGAAACAACCTAAATAAACTTTTTCAAATATTTTGATGTGATATTACTAAAAATATTAAAGTTGGCAAAGATCTTTTTAAGACGAACCATTTAAAGTGCAAGACCTACCTCTGGATAGGAAATTTTGCCATATTTTATAACATCATATAAAAAAAAAATTATTAGCATTATCAACGTATACTTGCATGCGGTTTTTTAACTTTGTATAAACGGTATGGGAAAGCCAAAACAAATATTATCCGCGATGCTTGAGTCAGATTACGTCAAACGCCAATTAAAGGCATTATTAATATATTGTATTTTTCAATATTATTATATCGTCGACTATAAACAGAAGATTTATATGGTCAAGAAATATTATAACTAGAGAGTCTTATGGTCTTTTGTTGTACAAAGAATTTTTTTAGTTATACACAAAATTGTATTTAAATAACAAAATAAGTTATAAATAAAATTAACACACTCCATGCACTTATAAATACATATATCCATTCATATGTATACATGCATTATAATATGTATAGTAGATTTGCATCTGTATTGTGTCGTTTGCAGCACAATGGTATATTGAACTTATGTTTTAGCAAACCAGTTTTTAATTAATTAATTATTATTATTAATTAGGTAGAAAGAAATTCATTTTAAGAGCTCGTTTTGAACGTATAATTCGTTTCAGAAATAATTTCCTGAAATTCTTACGAAGCCACATGATACGAATGCGCTCCTTAAATACTCGCAATTCACGTTGTGCTAGAAGCCACAAGAGTTTCTACGGCTTCCATATTCTCATGGTATTTAAAGTAAGCACTCTTTCAGGGCAGCTATTGACCTAGAACTCTTTATTTATAAGTTTCCAGTGAAAGTATAGATGCCATTTTTGAATTTTTAAATGCTTGCCTCAACATATACATGCATCCAGCATGCTAAATCCCTTAGAGATTACCTTGTCGAATCAGTGCCATGTTTACAATAATTCTTGACAGCTTGGAAAATATTTACATTAAGAAATTTTTGTTGGCTGAAGTGTCCTTAAACTGAAATTTATCAAATTAAAATACTTGGAATATGGAATGACGTTTATTATTCTAGTCAAATGTAGTTCAAGACTTGAAATTATTTTTAGTTAAGTACATAAATAAAAGTATAAATACAGTGCTTTTGCGAGAATATTGCTAGGCGCACTTTGTGCGAATTTCTTATATATGAAAAAATATAATATGTTGTATAACACTTTTATACACATATGTCATAAGTTATGAGTAGAAAATCGTTTTCTTTGAAAAATTAGGAAATAATGGATAATAAATTAGTGTCTATGTGTTAATAAGAGAGTATTCAATTCAAAATTTCGGCTAAAAAAGAAATTATAGTTGAAATATTTTATGAGTATAAAGTTGTTAGAGGTTGGTTGTGAAACGTGTTGGTAAACAAAACTTTTCGTTAACAGGTAACCTTTTTTTAATTTACGAAAAAGATTAACGGTCATTAAAGTATTTGTTATCGTTAATTTAAAAAAGTTTTATTATAATATAAGCTCCCTTAATAGAAATATTATTTATTTACTAGATTAAATTTATAAGTATAGATAAACTTTTCAAATGGTAAATTTTTTTAAAGTCATGCGTACGTCTACATTCAGAGAAAAGTGCATCTCAAAATCAAATACAAACACTATTGATTCAACATGTTTAATTTATTAATTTGTTAAAACAAGCCATTTTATTTCAAGATGGTAATATGTACAATAATGTGAACATTATTATTACCAATTAAAAATACTTATTTTTCTTTCTGACCTAATCGAATTTATTATAAAGCAAAACTGGGAATTTTATATTAATTACGATTTTATCCTATACTCTATTATATAAATGTTGTGCAGGCGGCTCTTTTGAAATAAAATAAAATTCACAGTAGGTAGATGTTCCTTATGTATTCCTTGCATTGTTATTTGAACGCAGGTGTGATTTGGCAAGGGGATAACGATGCTATTACAATTTCTGATAAGTTGTCTGTAGCAAAACTTTTTAATTTTGTAAAAATAACATCAAAATCTAAATTAAATAACTTTTTTAGTTTACGGCTTGATGGATATAAATATTTGGAATTTGATCTTTTGCAAATTCCAAAACTTATAGGTAAAGTTTCAAAAATTCAATTCGATGATAAATTCCAGATCAGATTATTGATTTAAATTCTTCATTTTAAGATTGATTTAAAAGTCTTCATTTTAACTAAAATATTCTTGAAATAAAAACGGCAATATTGAAATATATTTTTATCAAATCAAGCAATCTGTTTTTGAATGTATTTCAAAATTATTTATTATTGTATCAAAGCGAAATGTATTTGTACGCCAAATCATATTTGTTTAATATTTTAATATTTTTTTTCACATTGATTATATCCTGAGTATATTAAATTTTCCTATTTTTGATCTAAATCTAAATACTCGTAGTAGAAGTAAATTCAAGCAAGTAATCTACAATTTAATTGTAGAACTAGATTTAGTTTTTGTATTAGAAAAATGTTATAATATAATAATATAGGGTTTAAATGCAAAATGTATAAATTAACTTAGATCATCTTAGATTCTAAATGAATTTAATTTTTTGTTATGTTTCTTATGCTTAACCGCTCCCGCCGTTTTGTGAAATAAGAATATAAATTTAAATATATAAACAGCATTGGCCATTGATTATATAGCTGAAAGTTTTTTACCAACTATGTATTATTAGTTTTTAAAGATATTTTATTTTGTCTCAGCAAAAAATAATCATTTTCAATTCTTTCAAAAATTATTAAAAGCACACATCATCCCATTCCAATATTATTATCGTTGTAAAAGTAAAAATCGTAAACTTGAAATAATTTTAGAAATTTGTAACAAAACTTCAAGATGTCGTAAAACAACGATAAAATAAAAACTAAGGTTCTAGCTTCTGAGTTAGAAAAACCACAAACCACTCGTGAAGAACGACTTTTGATGTTTCATTTACAATACCGTCATATGGGCCGAGTACCTGAGTGCGCTTGTAATAATTTATGCTCTAGGTTAAGGCTGTTCATAAATAAATAAAAAGGAAAAAATAAATAAATAAATAATTTTACATTAAAAGGGAAAAGATTGGAAGAGCTAGTTTTAGAAAATTCTTTTTTTAAAAATTTGTTACAAATTTATGGTTTTGGGTTTAATGTAATACAACGTTATTTCCATTATCTGCAACAAATTTCAATTAAATAATAATGCTTCTACATAGTATTATTTATTTTCCTCCAATGTATAAATTCTTCGACATGTTGAAAAAATTACTACTCACTTAATAACAAACCTATATTCAGATGATATTTTTAAAATGTTGTGAGACTGGTCTTATAAACAAGGTTTGGAGAATTCGAACATCGTACCTGAGCGCATCGGGAACAAAACTTGAAACAGAGTTTTCTTTCTTAAAACGACTTTTTCCAAGACTGCTCTTATGAATAGAAGCAGTTTATGGCGCATGTCTACAGCACGCTTAATTTCTACATTATCGTTTAATCATTTATTCTCCGGTACTGTAAATTCATGAATTGCCTATGGATTAAAATCGTGAGCTAAAATTGTTCTGATTTTTCTTTGCAATGCAATAATTACATCGGGCTTTTTGAAAAGCATTTATTTAAGAGGAAGGAATTATAAACTAAGCAAACCGAAGTCGCACAATAGAGTAAACTTGTTAAAAACGTATGTTTTGAAAAAATCTTATGCATTAAATTATGTGAAACAGTTGTTATAAAGGATTCCTACGCTTAATAAAATAATATTTTCAAATAAATATAAATACAATTAAAAAACCGCTGTATTTTAAAATTACATTACGGGCGTATTTATCCTACTGCTGCTTTATTGTAGTAAAATAATGGTAATATATAAATACGGGTGTGTAAAAGTGCAAAGAATACGCAAGCCCTTTTCGTCGCCTACGTGCTTGTAACATTAAAATGCGTGCGTGCATAAACGTAGTTTGCCTAGAGGTACTTTTATGATTAATTACGCTCTTTGAACATCCCCTTTATCAGCCATAAACAAAATTCGGAACTAATATTTATCGGGTCGCCTCCTACAGAAATGTTTAATGAAATCACTTCCATATGAATGGCTATGCAACACTTTACTTTACTTAGTTAGAAATCCTATTTTAAGCCAATGTTTTTACTTTTACACATGAATTAATTTTTAAGGAAATTATTCTAACCCCTGTTTTTCGGTTCACTGAGAGTAAAAAATTGTTAAAGGATTCAAATACATTTGATTTGACATCGAAAACATTATTACTTATACTTTTTAGAAATTGCCTTTTGTATGTTCAATAAAATTGGACAAAGTGCAAACTTTGGCGATTTTTCAATTTAAATTTCAAACAGGTAATCATTTATAGAATTTTAGATATCTTTTTGGATTTTCGTCCTCTGTGGGTTGGGTTTGTTGTATTATGCAGAGGCCTAATATGAGTTTCATCAGACTAATGTCGCCGTGGATATTTGGGTGAAGCACAGTGTTGCACTGTTGAATTAGAACAAATTATTACAGCTCGCTAGAGATAAAGCAGTGTTCAATTTTAAACACTTACAAGATATTGTACGTGGTATAATTTCTCGCATTTATAGTCGTGGTTTCATGGATAATATTAAGATTAACGAAATAATCTATTTTAGTGCAGTCGAAAAAGGCAAGGAAAAGTTAGCGAACTGTCCCTATGCAATAGGAATGCGCATTAGTCGAAAATGTTCGACGGTCTGCTGCGACGTTCCTTAGACACTACTGTTTGGTGCTCTTGTTTTTGTCTAATTGAATACTATTTTTAGAGCATAACTAAACTATATGTAAATAGAACTCCAATTAATTTGAACATCTCTGCGACAGTTCAAATTTAGCTTTTCGCGATTTATCGCAATATATAACATCGATCCCGAGGATCAACACTTTCAATTAAAAATAGTCCCGAGCGAACTAGTGCAGGCGATTTTGATGCCGGTAAGCCATGTAATCATGTCTTAATTATGCACAGTACCGAGCACATTACCTTGTGGCATCTACTATATTTACTTACTTCACGTTATTGCTTGTGTCGCCTCTGCTTTGATTGTCCCAATCCTTATCTTTGATCTATAGAGAAATCGGGTATTTGTTGCGCGACCAGGTGTGTGAAGGCGAAACTATCTCGCTTTCTATAATAAATGTCCACTGACGGCAAATGTATCCTCCGCGATGTATCGACAATTAAATAATAGCAGACCCGGTAAATTGTTATTTATAGTTTGTCTACTCCGATGCTAATTGAAAAACTAGAAAAGAAGCGGATGCAGTTGATGGCGATGGTTTGTCTTGGAACGCACTCTACGAGAATGGAGTTAGCTCCCTGTATATATGATTTTAATGTAAAATATTGAGCACGCGGGAACGCGGATAGGGATTGGACTGATGGTGGATTGAATATTTTTAAAACAACACGGGCGACCGAGTTCCTTTAGAGTATACCGAAGACTGACTGGAAAAATGAAAATAGTGTGTATAAAAGATTTCCTTTAAATTTGCTCACAACTCGCAATTGACTTTTGCGCAAATATCATACACTCTGCGTCGCTCTCGTTTTATGCACTCGTCGTCGTTGGAGCTGCCCTCAGCGTTCGTTACTCTGATCACTTGCAGAAAACATCTTTTCTCGGCAATAGTGAAGAGCACAAGTATTTTGACGACAGCGCAATTGAGCGGTTGCAGTGCAAATGTGTGACGTCATCGAACACTGTACAACCATCCTTCTCGCTTCCATCTTAAATTAGCATTTCCCCACGTTACTGGCGCAAAAGCTTCAGCCTTCCGAATGGGCACCGCCATCTACTGAAGCTCTCCTTGCGGTCTAGAGAGCCAGTTCACTTGTAGTAGATAATGCCCGTTATTTTCACTTGCACAAATGCTGTCACAATGGCACTGTTTTCTCATATGCGACTTTGCTTCGAGGCATGTCCAAAGAAGCGTGAATTTAGATTGAGACTGAACGCAGTTCCGAAGCACACTCCACCAATTCATTTCAGTAGCCTTGAAAAGGGTTAAATTAAGCTAAAACCTCTTCCGCATCTCAGAAAATGTGGTCTTTGAAAGCGGAAGGTAACTACATTACCTGTCGGAATAAAGCTCTGGTGTTCAAAGCGACCATTTTGTAGGATGTTTGTTTTCAAGTACCCACCCACATTTTATGCGCTATAAATATCTTTCGATAACTCAAAAACTTTAATTTTTAAAATTTCAGATAAAAACTCTATCCATTTATATGGAATTCAACCATTAAATTCCAACACAAAAGTTAACCTTTTTCCCTAAAAATGTTTTCTCTGGTGACTACCGTACAAAATTTGGCTCGGAACATTAGAGTTTTTTATTAATTATTGATTCAATCAATAGCTCTTTAAATACCCCTCCCAAATCCAGTCAAAATTTTGTTATATTTAATTATTTATTACAAAAAAAAAAAAAACCAATTTGGTCTATGCTAAAAAATTGCTGCTAATTATTTAAAATAAACAAATTATATTCGAAGAAATACTTACAAATTTAAACAAATTTAGTTATTAAGATGGCCCGGACGTATGACTTTTTATTATTACTTTTAAAAAACACTTACTCCATAAATACTTTCTCAGAATCAACAATTGTTTAAACAAAAACATATAAAGGGTGTTTTTTAAGAGCTTGAGAACTTTAAATAATAATACAAGACAGAAATATTATCGAAGTGAATTTGGTAGATAGAATTTCATGACATTTATTTTTAAATATGATTTCCGGCACATGTCCACCGCGGCTACAAGTTACATAGTCCATTCGATCATTCCAATTTGTCACTACTTTTTCAAATAAATCTGGCCGTATGGCGTCAATGGTGGCTTGAATATTGGCTTCCAATGCTTCAAGAGTTGCTGGTTTGTCGGCATAAACCAATGACTTAACATGGCCCCATAAAAAGTAATCGAGAGACGTTAAGTCGCACGAACGAGAGCCCAGTTAACAGGACCACTTCTGGAAATAAAGTTGTCACCAAATTGATTTTGCAATAAATTGATAGTTAAGCGCGCTGTATGCCCAGTTGCGCCGTCTTGTTGGAACCAAATATCGTCGATGTTTAGCTGATTAATTTTTGGAAACAAAAAATCGGTCAGCATGGCTCGATAGCGCTCGCCATTCATCGTAACGGCAGCTGTTTCCTGATTTCGAAAGAAATGAGGACCGATGATGCCGCCAGCGTGTAAACCGCACCAAACAGTCAATTTTAATGGATGTAATGGTGATTCGTTAATGGCATGAGGTTCGTTTTCGCTCCATATACGGCAATTTTGCTTATTCACGAAGCCATTTAACCAGAAATGAGCTTCATCACTAAACACAATTCTTCGATAAAAATGCCCATCTTCGGCCAGTTTCAAAATAGCAAACTTCATGCTTCATCGTTCCACATAAGAAAAAATGCAATGGAGTAAGGTCTGAAGATCTAGCAGGCCAAGAAATCATTCCACCTTGTCTAATCCAGCCCTCAGGCAATTGCTCATATAATTTTGTCTTCAAAATTCTACCAGTATGCGCTGCTGTTCCATCTTGTTGGTAAGTCATTGACCTTATGTTATCCAGAGAGATGTTTGTCAAATTGAATGGTCCTACTCAATGATTACCGCTGATGCCAGCCCAAACATTGACACAGAATTTATGCTGAAATGATGTCGCCCTTGTCCTATATGGGTTAGTATCTGAAGGTATGAAAGTAATGCAAGTTTGTGATATCATCCTTAGGGGCTGTACATAAATTTTATTACGGTAGGAGGGACGGGGGGGTAAACTTTATAAATTACGTAATCAATTAAAATTAAATTTTGTTCAAACCTGCATTTTTATCAGAAGAACCTGACGTGTTTGTCATTGAGTCGATAGATGATTGCTTGCGAAACGAGTAGACCGGGATTTAGTCGCTGTTCAATCTTATCAAATTAATATAAAATATAAATTATATTAACGGTTGTGAATTATCAGATTTTAATATAAAAATAAATGTCTAATTTCAAAATGATTATGATTACTATTTAGGGAGGGGGGGGGGGGGGGGGGGGAGATTTCCTTAATATTACTGTTGCTTACACTGGGGGATGGGGGGGGGTCTTAAATCAAGAAAAAATTGATTCATTTATGGACATCCCCTTAGTGAATTACGATTCATCCGTCCACAGAATTCGGTCCAAAAACGCCCTGTGCTCTATGTCGCATTCCAGAAGTCTCTCTGAATTTGCTTCCAGTAGTCCTTGTGGCATGTGATGATATGGATGGAACCTCTCTCGATAAAGAACCTTCCAAACTGTATACGAAGAAACTTTTAATCATATTGCTACTTATCTCGCGCTTGTTTCAAGACATTGCTTCCCTTTCGTTTCCTTAAATGTAACTTATATCGGCGTATTCCTCAACAGTGAATTCGACCATTTTTTAATTATTTCAGGTTAGAATACCCATAGTTATAGCTTGGTAAGATCGATGTTCTTGCTGACTAACCCTCTTTTAGAGCAAAATTTCGGTCACATATTAGTAACAGAGCGTCAGGATACACCCCTGTATGCCTGCCTAAATCAAGCTAATTACAGCAATAAAATAAGTTGCATT